>APFE031335002.1:943-18013 GCA_000404065.3 Pinus taeda
GGTAAATTGGTACATCAACTTCCCGGGGTCGTAACTTTGGCATACGATCTCCGTTTGACGCGTACAATAGCTCGTTAGAAAGATCTATCCGAGCACTGCTACTTTGGGAAGGGCAACATCAGTCCATGGACCCATGTTGCCCCTAGATTTCCCAAAAAACTACTAAAAATAGTAAATTGTGCTACAATTTAGGAAACTAAAGAGCTGAAAGAAACAATGGTGGGGGTCCAAGTGGATTTCGCAGGTGGCCACCAATATCCACCTGGATCATTACACCTACCTACAATTCAGTGAAAAAAGCCTTCAACCCCACAAGGTGTGGTTGGTGGCAGGGAACTCAGAGAAGGGGTTATCACACTAATCCCGACTCTCTCTGTTTGAGCTATTTCTTAGGTTAACTGAGGGGAGTATGAAAAGTTAAGTTAAAAGATGTGAGTTTCTAGGAGAGTGTTATAGTGAAAATGGATTACTTTTAAGGATTTATGGGCAAATATGAAGTGAGCAACTTGAAATAACAATGCCAATCATTAGTATGATTAAAAACCATAAAACCAGTGCGTTATAACGAATTTTCTCAACAATTTAAAGATATATTTGCTCAAAGTAAAATGCAATGCCCTCAAAAGAGAAAACAAAGTAACTCTGAAATGTAAATAAGAATCGTTAGCACAAAATACGTAAGATACAAAATGCTTTTGAGATAATCAACTTTATAAATCAAAACATGTGAAACATATCTTGCCAAAACCCAAAAATTAGTAATTAACTTGGAAATGTAAAAGAAAGGAAGTGCCAAACCAAGACATCAATATGCAATTAGACTTGAAACATGAAAATAAAACACTTGTTTGAGATGATTACAATACTTGCTTTTGGAATAGACTTTGCATATGAAAACTCAAACCATCAAGAGACAAATAAAGTAAATGAAATGGAAAGTGCTCTTGGTTAATTCTATTAATTAGCTCTACAACAAGATTACAATTTAACTCTTCAATCCTCAGACCTCACCTTCGCCCAACGATATGGATCTCACAATGAGGAGTCAATAGAAGAGTAGAGGATATCTAAGATGTCTACTTCAACCAACTTATGTTGGAAGTAAAATTTTAATGAGGCTTGGAGTCTTCCTACATTAAAATGCCTAGATGAAATGCAAATTGTGTTAATTCCCCAAATTACAATAATGATACATGCGAATGCTTCAAAGAGATTGATTTGCAATGCTTGAAAAGAAATAATGTTCAACATAAGTTGCAACTATAACTTCAATTGGAGGAATAAAATTAGCTTACAAGTGTTGCATGTGTTTCATCAATGAATTAAAATGATACAAGTAATTTGCTTGAAAGTAAAATTTGTTTCAAATAAACAATGACAATAAATTGCTCCAATATTCAATATAACAATGTAGCATAAAATTGAAGCATGTATTCAAGTGCCAATGAAACAATTTACCAAGGTAAATGGAAACGAGTCAAAGTTTGTTAAGAATATAAAATGCTTGCATGCAAAGGATAAATTGCCCAAAGTAAAGTGTAAGCTTGTAGTTCCAAGCAACAATGAGAAAGAAAATGCAAAGCTCAAATGAAATTGTAACAAACTTTAACTTAATGAAATGCGATATTGAGGTTGTGTTAATTCTCAATTAAAACATGCATGTAAGTGAATGAAGTATGAAATCTTAAACCATGCAAATGTCAATCCACCCAAGAGAAGTCTCCCTCTAAATGGGGAGATAGGATACCATGGGAGAAATCCAAGCTCCCACAAGCAAGTTAGATCTTTTATTAATATTACAATGAGAAGAGGGCCCTTCAAAGTTCTCAACTATACTTCAAGGAGAGTCCTCACAATAATTGCTTGAAACTTGGACATTAGACCTCTTTTCTTGAAAAAGTAGCGACAAGATCTCACAAAACTTATGCAAGGGAAACAAAGTGTGAGTTTCCTCCAAATGCCCATGGCTTAGAGAGGAAAATGGGCAGCCCTCTAGTGAACTCGACTTGGCCAAAATTAGCCTCAAAAGGGCTCACGGCATCCTTGGAAATCGAACCCCCAACACTTGCCAAAAGTCCTGCAAAGACTTGTTAGATGTTGTAAGAAGTTGATCTTCAAAATCTGCTACACAAGGGTTAGCAAACAATCCAAATGATAGCTGCAAAATAAATTAAGTATTAATGGAAAAATCAGCCAAATAAAATGTATATGTACAATTATAATTTACAAAAGGCTAAGCTAAAGAGTGAAAGTAAACTCTCGTCTTTGCTTAGCCATCTTCAAGCTCTCAGATAACAAATGAAAGAAATGAAGTACAATGTTTTTTAAAAGAGATTTAAATTTAAAAGTTATCGACTTGTGTACAAGCTATGTGCCGGAATCCCTGCAAAACCACTTTGTAAGATAAGACTATGAAGGTTCAAAGAACAAATGAGAGTTCCTTTAAGAATGTATCAAGAGTGGGTTGGTCTCTCCAAAGACTTCCCCTCACGCTTGATTCTGTAATCCCAACAAGATGTTCCCTCTACAAAACTTCAATCAAGAATTAGTTCCATATAAATTTAGCAATAAACAATGATAAAAAACTCTAGAGATTTATTTAAAACCAACTAGAGCATTCTATACCTAGAGCATACTTCTAAATCAAATGTCAATGCAAGTTAGTTATACATTAACAAATCTACAAGATCGTATGGAAGCAAATTAGATCAAAGTATGAGTAAAAGGAATTATACCAATGCTCAACAATTCTTCACACTCGAAAAGGAGGAACACCTCTTGAATGAAACCCCAAAGTCTTTATTGATATTTCTGAAAGTGTACAAGGCAACAGCACTTCCGCAACCACAATAGCTAGTAACAATCTTATACAATGTGAGAGCCCATGGCTCTATTATATAGAGAATTGGGAGCAAATCCCAATGAAGAATGACAATGACAAAAGGCATTGGAGCCAATCCCAATGTAGAAGTGATTAAACAAGTGGCATGAGGTGACAATCCCAGAGAGAAATTCAAATTTGTTGAATGGAACTCCAATGCCAAGTGTAAAAATCGAATTTTGGCAAGTGGACATCATTTTCTTCTTCCCTTATGTGCCAAATTCGAATTTTATGGTGGAATGACAAGTCTATATGGGTGGTAACCCATGTGGGGACAATTTCCCACAAAAGTCTCCACCAAATATTCTCTCAAATCCTCTCAAATGTGCATTAACTTCACAAATTCGAATTTCCCAACAATTTTTTTCATTTAATGCCAGAAATTCGATTTTATTTGAGCACTTCTTTTCCTTGATTTTAGAAGTCCACATCATCTTGAGACTTCACTTTAACTCCCCCATAATTTTCCACCTCATTTCCCCAACATTTAGCATGTGTGGATATTTATTTTTCTCTATTTATTTAATTTCTGGCTTAATTAATTGCCAGATTTCTCACTAAACTTAGAAAAAGTGGGTTTTGAGGGTCCAAAACACATTATTAACCCCTCAAAGTGTGTCATAGTAGAAATTTGAGGATGAGAGGTGTAATTTTGATTACTCATACCCCATACAACTTCTCTAGACTACACTTATTACAATTTAAATACAATTTTATTTGCAATTTTTGACCTGTGGAAAATCTAAAAAATTAAAAAATGACTACCTAGACCTAACCAAATTCCACAAAAAATTTTGTGTGATCTAATATGGTAATATACATCGACTATAGACACTAAGATGTGTCAGGAGCTCAACCTTCAAACCGTCACCCCGGCTTTGGGGTAAAATGTGAACAAAAAAACCTAGAAAATTTTCCGCCTCTGAAAAAAATGGATAATTAACCAAATAAAAAAAACACTCCAAGGTGTACTCGTTTGCCGATCAAGTCCCAACATCCTAGGCCTGTTACAGACTCAAAAATCATCATTACTAGTATCACTTATTACAATTCCCCGTAGGGTGTGAAATGTAGGTACAAGAAAAATGATGAGAAGATAGAAGTAGAGTTAAAAAGCTCTGTTGACTGACGATAGCCGATGGTACAAGTGTCCTCTGGATCATCCTTGGGCATGGAGTCTTCATGTAATCATCAGGTGCCACTCCAGTGGTCAACACATCCCAAGGAAAAAAATTCAAGTTTGGACCAAATTTCTTCAGCAAAGCATGGTTTTCAGGTATGGCATCAAATTTGGCTTTTTTTTTTCTTTTTTTCCTTGGGTTTCTATCACCCATTTATTTTCCATGAATTTTGCTCGGATTTGAGTGTGTTTCTTTTTTCATTTTTGTTGCATTTAGTGGAGAGGGTTTATTTTTGTCAAAAATGCAAAATCTTGATTAGTTTTATTTGTTTAATTTCTTCTTGTGCTTTAGTTTTTTTCGATCATTTTTGTTTGGGTTTGAATGTGTGTTTTTTCCCATTATTGTTGCATTGAATTGAGGGTTTTTTTTGTCAAAAATTCAAAATGTTGTATGTAAATTTTAATTTCATTTGTTTAACTTGCAATTCTTCTTGTGCCCTACGTTCAAACTACAAATTTCAATTTTACATTAAAACTCAAGATTCAACAAAGTTACAAACATGCCAAGGAAATTGGACCCTCTATGGGAATTTGGTGAACCTGATGGAGAGTTTGACAGATCAAATTTGACTTGTAAGTTATGTGGGCATCATATGACGGGCGGTATACAGATTGAAGTATCACCTTGCACAAGTTCCTGGACATAAGGTAGGGCTTTGCTCAAATACAAATCTAGAAATCATCCGAAGAGCCCTCAAATCATTGGCAGTAATAGAGACAACCAAATTGTCCAAGGCAACTCTAAAGAGTCAAATAGTAGGGAGTAGAGTGTTAGGATTGGGAGGTGACTGTGAGAGTCGTATTGGTTCTACTTCACCATCAGCATCTACACCCAACCCTTTAGCTACCTCATCATTTTTTGTTCCTAGAACCACACCTGATGCCCAACCATCTATCTCGTCAGTTATTAAAAAAAAGGGAGAAGGAAGAAGTTGACAAGTTGTTGGGCAAGTTTCTTCTTTGGAGTGATATTCCTTTCAACATTGCCAGGGACAATCCATTTTTCTATCCCGTGGTTGATATTATTGTTATTGTTGGCCCAGGGCACAAAGTCCTTTCGTATAATGATTGTAGAAACCGCATTTTTCAAAATGAAAAGGTTGACTGCACTAAGAGATTGGAGGAGTTTAGGGAATCATGGGCACACATAGGATGCACTGTGATGTCAGATGGTTGGACCGATCAAAAAGGTAGAAGTCTTATTAACTTCTTGGTTAATTGTCCCAAAGGGAAAATGTTTATGAAATTTGTTGATACATCTACACATATCAAAGATGCATGATTATTATGTGATTTGTTAGATGTGTTCATTCAGCAGGTGGGTCCACAACATGTTGTCCAAGTCATAACGGACAATGCTGCAAATTATGTTGTTGTTGGGAAGATGCTTAAGGAGAGGCATCTTAGCTTATTTTGGACACTTTGCGCTGCACACTGCATTGATTTGATGTTGGAGGACATAGGAAAATTTCCTTTTGTCAAGGATATTGTTGAATCATCAAAAAGCATTACAAAATTTATATAATCATGCATTTGTGCTTCATTTGATGAGAACATTCACCAACAACAAGGAGTTGGTGCGCCCTACCATTACACGGTTTGCCACCAATTTCATATCTCTTCAATCCCTCTTGAATTCTATGTGGGATGTGAAGAGAATGTTTCTTTCAAAGTGGCGTGCTTTGGCATATAGTTGCAAACTAGAGGGAGAGGCCATATACAGGTTAGTTTCATACCAGGATAGTTGAATTTGGAATTATGGTCGGTCTTTATAATGTATATATGCCAAAGCTGCAAACCAGAGGGAAAGGCCATATGCAGGTCAGTTTCATACCAAGATAGTTGAATTTGTAACTATGGTCGGTCTTTATAATGTATATTTGACCAATTCATGTATTTGTATTGATTATTGCAAAGCATAGTTTAATGCTAGAGTCAAAAGAAAATATATTTTGAGTCAAAATCCCATTGCGACTTTTAAAAGAAGAAAATTTGAATTTTGAAAATGAAATTTTTGGCTCCATGTTTGTCAAGTCACCCTCCCTCCAAGTCAAGTCTGCCCAAGGCAAAAGACACGACCATTCAACCCAGCAGATTACTATATAAAGGTAGCTCAAGCTCATTCTCTTGGCACCAATTTGCACTTCCACAAGAAGACAGTTTATGGGCATCTCAGCGAAGATCAAGAAGGATGAGGAGGACGAAAAAGAAGACGAATTGCATGTCTTTCTCTCTCTCTCAAGCTCGCACGTGTGGATAGATTCTCTCTCTTCTGGTTTGCAATTTTTCTAGGCAGTTCTATTTCAAGGAGCCGAAATTTTGGGGTACCTAGCAGCTGCAGGAGGGCCAAAATACTGGGTCAGATCACGCTGAGCGAAATTTTGGATCAGATTGGGAGGCTTGACTTGGAGGGGTTCACCAGGTTTGACCATAGGTCTAGGTGTGTCTCTTATTGAATAGTAGAATTTCTCTATTGAAAAAGGTTGTTGGGTTTTCCCCTTGGTGGGTTTTCCCAGGGTAAATCTTGTCTTCTCTTTGTTGAATTTCTGAAGTATAATTGTTGAATGATATATTGGAATAATTTAAAAGAAGATCAACATCAAAAGTAATTATCAGTATTTCAAAAATACTGTGCTAGTCAATATTGCACTTAGAAAATCAACAAATGGATGCCCTAGCTAGGGTTTGAAGAACATTGGAGAATCCTACCTTCTCTAATAAAGGACTATCTTGTCCCAGTTTGTGATAAGTTGTTGGTATATACTTGTAACTTCATTCTTATGTAAAAGAGAAGTGTGCTTTACTGTCCAAGCTTTGTGTACTTGCAGATATGATTTTCAACTTATAATTTCATGGTGAATGAGTAGTTTCTAAGACTTTTCATGGTGAATGAGTAATTTCTAAGACTGTTCAGTATGCGGATTTATTATGAACAGCTAGCCGATTTTGTTGAGTGATTTGACAAACATATAGAAGCTAAGTGGTCAGATTTATGGCTGTAATAAATCTGTTGTAACTAAGTGATTTTCAAATCTGTTATATCTTGAGATTTGTGCCCTAAAGCTTGGAAACATATTTCCCTTGAAATACAATTGGTTGGTGTTTCTATTATTCGACTGCCTTGTGCATTTGATTGGACAGAAATGAAACATATATTGCTGTAAGCAATATTTCGGATTCAGCCTAAGGCTGAAAGTTCACGGGAAACAGATCTAGAAAACGTTTTGAGGTGAAATTTTTGAATTAGCATTAAGCAGTGATTCTCAAAATTTCCATAACCAGCACAATAGTTAAAGCATATCAAAGAAACTTATCAAAATGACTATTTACTCTGTGAACAGAAAGCCTTCAGTTCAAGCATATAGTAGTTGACTATTAAGGATGCTACATGAACACTTCTACACAAAATCATTTGTTATCATGCAACTCTAAAATGGCCTAGAAAATTCCAGAAAAAACAACATAATATTTTAAGAGTTCTTACTAGAATATCTGCACGATAAGGTAAGTCAAGACCAATTTGTAACTCATCGGAGCGTTTGTGAATAAGCCGTATTCTATCCTCCATTCCATTCAGCCGCAGAACCTTTCGAGCCAACTTTACCATCGGGAGATAAGCCTCACAAGCTGTGACCAGACCCTCCTTTGGATAGTCTTGAGAACAGGATGTTGTTTCACTCATGGCACGTAATGACATCATGGATAATAAGCCAGTGCCTGCACTGTGAAAATATTGCTCTTTTTAAGACCTCAGAAATGTCAAAACAAGCAACTCACATGAAACTAAACTGAAAAAGGAAGCAAATGATTACGGTATACTAACAAGAAAATGCATAAAATAAAGCTAGCCAACTGTAGTTATCTCCATAGTTATCAGACTACCCTATTACCTTCAACATCTCTTGTTTTATACAATTTCAATTTCAGAGCAATCAAAACTTTTAATGATACAGATTACCATGAAACCTCAGTGTAAGGTTTCTTATTGAGTCTTGAACACTCAGTGTCCTGGAGCAACAATTGCTGCTTGCATAATGTAGATCATTTCCTTATCATTGTCCCTATGGGGGATTGTATGTAATATTAATAAGAAGACTACCAGGTTAATTTTGCATGCCCAAGAATATTTGTTTTAATTTGTTGAAATTACTTATAGTATTGAGGAGAGCGGCACCTTGGCAAGTCATAGGCTTGAGTTTGTCACTTTATGAGTTTAAACAATAAGTTCCCACACATACAAGATCATGGAAAGAATGATTTAGGCTGGACCCACTGCTGAACTATAACTAGAAATACCATCGACATATTTAGCAGATTAGGAAAAATAACAATAGAACATTAGTTTCATATGAATGGCAAGGAAAATAAACTTTTAGAAGGTGTTTTTAGAAAATAAGAATTGGATAAGCAGAGTTTAAAACCGCCGTAAAAGAAAGATTCAGTTGATGTATAAAATCAATTTGACCACAGAAGAAATCTGAAGTTGCATAACCTAGTCCCAATAATTTATAAATTTTCAAAGGGAGGAAAAGGTATTTACTATTTGCAGAAAATAAACTAACATTAAGAATGATTTCAAACCGAATAGCTAGGAATCCATGATAGTAATGCCATTTTATCACATCAAAATGAGAAGAAGAAAAAAGAGAGTTTAAAAGCACACCAAAGTCAAAGGAATGACATATTATTGGCGGATGAGAAAGTTTAATCTGAATAACTCATACTAGAAGGCTTACAGCCATGTATTTTTGGCATAAATTAGAACTGCAGAAGTGATTGATTTAAACAACACTGCTGTTCTTACTATCTTCTCTCTTTCTGCAGGCTTATATCAACAGAAATAAATGTCAATATCAGTGCATGCATGTTGAAAATAAGACAGAAAAACACTCGAAGCATACAAACAGTAGTCTTCAAATAAATAACGGAAAGGCTCTGATGCATTCTAAAAACACAAGGCATCTACTTCCCCATAGATAGGCACCATGCTTTTTCCTTATGAAGATCTGTTCTTCTAAACAATCAGTTTTATCAAGCATGAGAAAGTACCCCTTACAACATTCATAGGTACAAAAAATCTCCCATATTAGTTCTGTCAAAGTTTCATGCAAAATAGAGAGAGAATATACTTTCATGATATTATTTCATTAAAAAATGTCAAAATACATGGGAGAGATGAGATACATTATGGTAAGTTATTTAACATCCAATAACTTCTTATTTAATCACATGACTTACGTTCAGATGTAATAACTGATCATTACATCATAACCCCATCATTGCTTTATTACATAAAATGATATAATAAAGTACATTAATAAAACTCCTAAGTGAGATATTGCCATTATAAGCATTTACTCTACGACCCTTCCTTAATGGTCATACTGGAACCCATGCCAAGCTTATCTCTTTATTTTTCAAACTAATCCAGATCAAGAGGCTTGGTGAGGATGTCTGCAGTATGCTCATATTTCACACAATATTGCAGCTCATTCTCTCCATTCTCCACAAGCTGCTGAATATAGTGACAATGTACATCCACATGCTTTGTGCACTCGTTGAAGACAAGATTTTTAGCCAGCTTCATAATATTTTGATTATCACAGTGAAGTGTAGTTGGATCAGCTTGCTTGACTTAAAAATAGCAAGTATTCTTCTCAGCCATGCCGCCTCACAAACTGCTTTCACTGCTGCCCTGCACTCGGCTTCAATGGAATAAAGTGAAACTGTATGCTGCTTCTTACTCAACCAAAACATTGCACCTGTACCAAGGCTGCAAAACATAACCTATTGCGGAATTTTTGTCATCCATTGATCCTGCAATCAAAATCTGTATGTCCTATCAACCAGAAATCATCTCGTCTACCATACGAGGTGCCAAAGTGCAAATTACCCTTTATATACTTTAGATTTCTCCTGGTTGTTGTCCAAAGTTCAGCCTTAGGAGCTGTCATAAATCTGGAAATGTAGCTGTTAGGAAAACAGAAGTCCGGCATGGTCTTCCAATATACATTAGGCTACCCACCAATTATTTATACACTGATTCACTGGCTGGTTTTGTCAAATGTGACTAAGAGTTTCAGCCCAAACTCCAAATGTGTAGCATGCTATTTTACAATCAGTCATTCAGAACTTTTCCAATAGGTTTTCGGCATACTTAATCAGGGAAGCAAACAGAACGACTAATATGCAAGAAATAATCTACGAGGCCTAATCAAATTTCACCCTCTGTATTGAACCAACTTCAGTGTGTGATAATGGTGTCATCTACATACACAACTACAATCACCAACTCGCCATTTGTACTTTAGACATAAAGATTAGAAATGGAGCTTCTTAATACTTATTAATCCAGTACTCATTGCAACATCCCTATTTGGTATGATGATTAGCAATCGATCTATGTTGATCATGGGCTGATGGTTTGTAAAATTAATACTAGTATGGGGATCCAAATGATCCTAAGAATCTAAATGTTGTGGCATATCTTCAATTCATTGACTTGCCTTCACTTTTAATTTGATATGATGATAGGCCTCTAAATGTTGTGGCATATCTTCACTTCTTTGACTTGCCTTCACTTTTAATTTTATATGAAGACCGGCCTTGAACATCAATGATCTCTGCCAATGCGTTGTGGCACAAGGTATCATGGATAAGGAATTTTCTTACAAGTTGCGAGTATCATTGTTTGATGAATCAATGGTACTTGATCTTATTAATGAGCTAGGACATACTGGTATTGACTCTTGAGCATATTGCTTCCCTAGTTTTGACTTGATTACGGACATGGCTTGATTCAATAGTTTTGTTTTGATGCAAAAAGGCACGGAGACTCTCTATTATATTGGATAGAATTTGAATTGATTATGGACATGGTTTGGTTCTATGGTTTTGTCTTGATGCAAAGTGGCACAGAATCTCTCTATTTTTCTTGTAAGTAAAGGAATTTTCATTATAGTAGAAATACAAAAAGTACAATCATGGGAGCTATAGAACTTTGCATATGCAGGAACTGATCATGGCCTTTGGAGCAAGAAAACATAAAGTGCAGACAGAATTGGGGAGGTTTCTGCTCCCAGTGGAGAAAATAAAATGTTAAATTGGCAGCTCAGTGACAAATTCCAACTATTGGACTAAACTCCTCCTTCTGAGAGGACCAAATATGACTTTTGAAGCACTCAATTCGGACATGGGTAAGTGTATTTTTTATGGACAACCCACATTGGCACATTTGATCAGGTCAGCCTAAGACGCTAATTAGCCCTCCTCCAACGCCTATAATTCAAGGTCACCTCATGCTCATTTGGACACACTTCATCACACAATATTCTCTCTCTTCTTGGGTTCGACCTATCTGAAATTGCATGTGCTTCTCTCACACGTGCAAAGGAGAAAGAGGACAAAATCACAGGTAGCAGAAATCTGAATTTGACTGCAACTTTAACCAGCATCGACTTTGACTTTCTGAGCTAAAATTTGGTTCGATCTTTTGAGGATATATCTGTTTGGGCAGGCCACATTGTTTGGCACAAAAACCAAGTCTGGGCACTTTGACCACAGACCTATTGCAGACTTTGACTGCAGGCTACATCACTGTTTTGACCAACTTTGACTGCTCAAATTTGGACTATTTTGACTCCTGGTTGACCAGCAAAGAAGGCTGAACTTATTGACCTTTGACCGAGCTCTTGGAGGACTATTTTTGTTGACTAGTTAGGGCACACATTGCTGCTGTTGACTGCTGTTGACTGGGACAGATTTGCACAAAAGTTGACTTCTGTTGACTCTCTTTCTTGCCTCTATTTTAGATAAGATGCATGACATATTGACTTGGATATTGGATATTGGTTTTGGATATTGGCTAGTCAAATTTTGACTTTGACTCTTGGATGATGTACTCTCTCTGCGGAACATTTAAAGACAATCTTATAGAAGAAAATTGCAAAGGGTTTTCCCTCTTGTGGAGTTTTCCCCTAGTTATTGACCAAATATTGTCTCTTGTCTCTTGGCTGTCTTTCATTGTGCATTTGTATAATTGTTCTATCTACTATAGCTCTGTTGTCATTGGCTAATTGAAGAGGTGAAATTGTAATTTGGATGCTATTGGAAATTGTTGAAATAATAGTTGTAGCATAGAACGATTCTTGATGAAAAAATAACATGGTATCAGAATTGAGGTGAAGACAAGCCCAAGAGACATAGAGCAAGAGCATCCATCTTCTAGCAGTTGAATTTTGGTCTGGTAAAAAATGTCTACCTTATACTTTGAGGATAATGAAAGTTAGTTGATGCATCTGACTTTGCAGCTTGGAAGACTAGGATCAATGTCACCTTAGATGAGTATGATGTCTTGGAATATGTAGAAGGAAAGATTTCAGCACCACCGAAAAATGCTCCCTAAGTTGTGAAGTCCAAGTACAAGAAAGGTGAGATTAAAGCTAAGAATATCATTATTGGTTCTTTAAGAGATCATCCACTTGTCTATATTTCATCTTTGAAGACATCCAAGGAAATGTATGATAAAATTGTGGGCATGTATGAAGTGAATAATTTGAGCCACATTATTGATCCAGATTTATGAAGGAACAAAATGAAATACAGATATAAACAGAAACATAGAGATACGGCGAAAACAGAACTTCATTTCATTAATAACAAATACTGAAAATTGTTTACATGCAAAATGGAAATAAACTAGCCCCGACGATGGTAGCTTATCTCTGAGAAGAGATGTGGCAGCTACATGCCTCTCAACTGTGTTACAATGAGGTTCGAAGGCCTATTTATTATTGAAAAACAATGGACAACCCTAAACATCCAAAAACCTAACCCTAGGAGAGTCTGTGGGCCCCATTGGGGTAAATTGGTACATCAACTTCCCAGGGTCATAACTTTGGCATACAACCTCTATTTGACGCATATGATACCACGTCAGAAAGATCTTTCCGAGCACTACAACTTTTGACTGCATCATTAATCAACAACTTACATTTGTCTGTTTTCCAAAAAAAGTCGTTTAGGGCCTCAAAACGGCTCTGGAAGTTCAAGGCTCAAAAAACTGCCAAAAATAATAAACTGTGCTACAATTATGGAAACTAAAAGAACAATTGTGCGGGTCCAAGTGGAAAGGCAGGTGGCCACCAATATCCATCTAGATCAGTCCTCCCCCCTTAGGAAGCAATGGTCCCCATTGTGTTGAGTGCCTCCATGAGATGGGTAAACTTTTGTTGAACTTGATCCCTGGTCAGCCACTTGCCTTGGTGAAGAAGTTGGCCTATTTTGACAATTTGATATAGTTGGATCCCTACTAGCGAGACCTCTTGATCTGTGTGTCCATGATCCTATCAATCATGGCCTGTTCGATACAACTTGGGTTGAGCTCTATTGGTGTCAGTTGCTCTGCAATGTCTGATGTGTCCATCAATGGAGGAAAGTATGGTCGCAGTCAGTCCACATTGAATATTGGGTGCAGGCCAAGGAATGGTGGAATGTTGAGCTCGAAAGCATTGTCTTCTACAGCCTTAGTGATGTTGTAAGGCCCATATCGGAGCGGGCGAAACTTGCAGCGGGCCCCGGTGAGGCACTCCTACAAATGTAGCCAAACTTTGTCGCCCACCTGGAACTTGTGTGGCACCCGATGTTGATCATGACGTTGTTTGTACTTAGCATTTGCTTTGTCCAATATGTCATGGACCTACTGGCGGATGTGTTGAATGCATTCAATGAAGCTGATAGCTCTGTCAGCCTCGAACTGGACATGAATTGAATCTCCCTGAGTAGCTTCAAGTGGCATGGCAACATCAATAGGACATAGTGGCTAGAATCCCAATACCACCTGAAAGGGGTTGTGGCCATTTGAGTTGTAGAGAGCTCTGTTATGGTTGTGTTGGACATAGGGGATGCTTTCATCCCATGTGCGTGGATGCTTCGAGTTGTACATGCGCAGGATGTGCACAATCATCCTATTGATGACCTCTGTTTGGCCATCGATTTGGGGGTGGAAAGCCATGTAGTCTAGACTTAGTGAGCTTGGTATCTAACAACGACCAAAGGCTTGACCAGAATGTACTTAGGAACCTGTTGTCTCGATCTGAGATAATGGGCTATGGGATCCCAAAGTGTACCCATACTCATTCAAAGAAGAGTTTGGCAATGGCTTCTGTTGTGATACTCTTCTTGCAAACTACCAAAATGGCCATCTTAGAGAATCTATCAACGACTACGAAAACACAATCGTTGCCATGCATGGTAGAAGGAAGGCCCGACATGTAATCCATGGAGATGGATTCCCAGGGCCAGATAGGAGTAGGCAAAGGAGTATAACTACTATATAGGCCTCGCTTCTTGATTGTACATTTGAAATGGCGTAGGCAGTGTAGGATTTGATGTACTTCCCAACATCCTGTCGAAGGTTTGGCCAATAAAAATACTTCTGCAGCACTGTCATTGTTTTTCTACCACAAAATGTCCAGTGACCCAACTGTAGTGCGCCTCCCAAATCATCTTGGCACACTCAAAGGAACACAGAGGTGTCCTAGGTGGCATAACAGTGTGTCCTCGAGGTGAAAGTTAGAACTTGTTTGCCTTCTAGGAGCATCTGGTATGTGGTGTTGAATTCTGAATCACTCTTGTAAAGATACAGCCATCCCGAAGTCTCGTGTCCACAAGAGTCGAGCACAGTGGTCAGCGCCATAACCGGCGGCCAGCTAAGGTAGTCTACAACATTGTTGGTGCTACTCTTCTTGTACTTAATGTTCAAATGGAACTATTGCAGATATGTAGACCATTTTTTTATGGTGATCGTTCTGCAATTTTCTTTGTGTCTATATGAACTGCAGGGGTCAGTGGTCTATGTTGATGGTCGTTTCCTTCCCCATAATGTAATGCTTCCATTGTCAACAGGCTTGCACAATGGAATACATCTCTTCGTCATAGGTGGGATACTTTCGCACTGTATCTGAAAGTGTCTCGTTGTGATATGCCACTGGATGCCCCTATTGGGTAAGAACTACACCAATAGCATAGTTGGAGGCATCTATCTCAATTTCAAATGGTTGTTGCAGGTCTAGTAATGTGAGTACCGGTGCAGAGCAAAGGCAATGCTTCAACTCGGCAAACACCTTCTGTTGGGATTCGGACCAAAAGAACTTTGCTTTCGCTCCACACTTGGTGACTTGTCTCAGAGGCCAAGTGATATGAGAGAATCCCAACATGAACCTGTGATAGAAATTGGCAAGACCCAGAAAGCTGCGGAGCTCTGTTAGAGTGGTGGGGGCTGGGCAATCCCGAATAACTTTTATCTTGGCTGGGTCCGCATGCACACCCCACTCATCAATGATGCATCCTAGATATTGAACCTGGGTCATACCAAAAGTGCATTTCTCCAAATTGGCACACAATTTGTGTTGTCGTAGGGTTTGGAAGACTTGTTGAATATGGTGTAGGTGCTCTTCCCAACTCTGACTGAAGATTAGGATGTCATCCAAATGCACTAAAGGTCCCGAGATGTCATCTATCAGCCTCATGAAGGTTGTGGCGGCATTCGTCAACCCGAAAGGCATGACCAGCCATTCAAAAAGGCCCTCCTTGGATTTGAAGGCAGTCTTCCACACATCGGAGGGTTTGATTTGTACCTGGTGATAACCATACGTCAAGTCAATCTTGCTGAAATATTTGGCCCCCTTGAGTTGGTCCAAAAGGTCATCAATATGTGGAATTGGATACCTATTATGAACAGTGATCTTATTTAGCGCACGATAGTCAATACAGAGCCTCCAGGTTCCATCCTTCTTTTGTACCAACGCGATCGGGTTCCCATAGGGTGATGAACTTGGCCTAATGTGGCCTTTTTGCAATAGCTCCTGAATTTGCCTGTTGATTTCATCATTCTCCAGAACAAAGCGTCGGTAGATCAGTCCATTGAGTAGTGGCACGCCCGGGGTCATATCAATGGAGTGTTTGACCTGACAGTGTAAGGATACCCCTATGGATGAGGTGAAGACGTCCCTGTACTCCTCCACGACCTTGTCCATCTGTTGTTGCCGCACAGAGGAGTTGTGTCTGGAGGCTGTGGATGTGCCCACAATCTTCCTCTTGCTCTAAAGGCGAATCATAACGAAGACAAATTTCTCAGTCTGGGAAATGATCTTACTGTAGAAATTTTGAATAATTTAACACATATTCAACAGAGATTATCCTGATCATGTACTATTGCGGAAAACATACACAATACATAAGCTCCTCTACGTTGATCATCAATAGAGCAGCATCAATAACAATAAAACATCAAGAGCATTCACACATTAACACAGTATGTATCCCGGGGAAAGCATCTCGCTAAAAACCCCAACTATCTGTATATTAATGATTGAGTCATGTAACATTACACAGCATAATACTTCTCACAAGTATCTCCACCTTGTTACACACAATACAACTCAGATCTGAATCAATCACTGGCTCAAATCTCCTCCGCTGCTTGCCTGCCGCTGCTCAATACCTGCACAAGAACCGGTGATAATTCCAAGGCAGCCACGTCTTTTCCTTGGCTAAATCACGTGAGAACAAGCTACAATGTGGGAAAACTCATTGGCATACTCAATCCCCTGATTTGTGCAAGATCTGGTGCACAACTATAGTCACAACTGATAGCAATCTGATTCTCTAACATCTGTCCCTGCTGAACTGAACATGCACTGACATGCAACTGAGTTAACTGATGTATTCATTAGTTGTATTATGAGTTAATAACTTGTGAATTAATTAATAACTAATTCACCCAACTAATCTCTAGTCTATTCGCCAGTTAGACTAAATACAACCAGTTTAACAAAGCTAAACTGAACACAACTCCATCAACTGCACCTCCAGTCCACTAAACTCAACTCACTTGAGTTCTAACTGAAGTCATGCATGCAAATATTCAACTAACCCATAGAACCACGTATTTCCTTCATGCAATTGCATGTGCCACATCCGTAGCTCGAACTGAAGTGCTCCAAGAGAA
>APFE031335002.1:18033-60923 GCA_000404065.3 Pinus taeda
CTAAAAATAGACTTGCGCCAAAAATAGCCTGCGGGCCCACTTAGTGAAGGCGACTCCTTTCCACTAAGCTCCATCATCTTGTTGCATTCTCAACAAGCATTTCTTGTTGCACACTTTTCAACACTTACTGCATTGTTTAACAGAGATCAAAGAAAAGGTAGTACTAGGTAGGCGGCGTTACCTCTGGTATCTTGTACAATTTCTGACCCAAAGTAATAATAACAAAGCAAGGTCTGGATCCAGGGAAAAAATAAAGCAAGGTCTGGATTCATTTACAGCATGACGTTTCCATAGGTATGGCCCACCTAATGAAACATCACAAATTTCCAGAGGGGCAACATCGCATAATACCTCATTTGCAAAGGGCTTGATGTTATAAGGCAAGAGGCATTGTTGGCTGCCACAAAGATCTCGTCCTTGGTGAAGCCACTTGATGGTGTATGGTTGTGGGTGTGGCATTGTTGGCAGCTTTAATCTCTTAATGACCTCGACTGAGATCAGGTTCTTCTGGCTCTCACTGTCAATGATGAACTACACCAATGAACCTTCTACCCACATCTACAAGTGGAAGAGGCACTCCCCTTCCTCAGGATCCTCAGGTTCTGCCTTTTGGAGCTTGGTGGTGGCTACCGTCGTAGTGGGTTCTACATCAATGATTTGCTTTCCCTTGTCGGGTTTCGGCTCTGAATCAGAGCATGCATCCATCTCTAAGTCTTTTAGCTCGGCCACCAGCGCCTGCTTTGCAAAACATTCATTCGTGTTGTGAATGGGAGTTTTATGGAACTCACACCACTTGTTGGTGTCCTTCTTCACCTTCCCATTATTTTTGGCTTGCGGTTTCGAGGAGTTGTCCTGGGCGGTCGTGGCCTGGCTCTACCCTTTGCTCTGTGGCTTGGGGTACCTTTGCTCTTCTTTAGGTTTGCAGATCCAAAGTCTCGCTTCTTCTACTTGAATTTATGCTCAATCTTAGCAGTATATCGATATGCTGCACCAAGTGAGGAGATGTCCAAGAACTCCATTTCCTCCTGAATGTATTTATGCAAACAACCATGGTACTTGAGCACCAGATGTTTCTCAGAATCTTTGATACCCAACTTTGTGTGCAGGGTATGGAAAAGATTTGTCAACTCATGCACATCTTGATCCCTTTGTTGTCGCAGTGTAGTCCATTGTATGTACTTGTCATCATAGCTCCCAACAAGGTAATATTGTTCTTTGATGGCATCTCGGAAAGAATTTCAAGTGGGTGTAGCTAAAAACAAGGGTTCCCTCTTGTCCCTCTACTCGTAGTAGGTTTCCCACCAATCCTTGACATGGGGGGCAACTTTGAGGAGTGCAAAAGTAATATTTTCCCTATTGGAAAAATCATGAACCGAAACATATTCTTCCAACAAATTTCTATTTATTTATGGCATCTGCATCTATCTGGCCTTCAAATATGAGAATGTCAAAGTTGACTTGTAACTTAAAGGGAGTGGCACCTCCAAAGTGGCTGCCTAATGAAGATGCGTAGCCTGTGGGCATTCGCCAAAGGATCTGGGCAAAGTTGTCCATCATCGCGTTCCTTTGTCGCTCGAGGGCTTCTTCGAGCAATATTTTGAAAGGATCTCTTACTCCCTCGTCTTTCTTTTCTTCCGCCATGGGAGGTCATCGAGGTCAGCAAGCCCGGGCTTGCAAAAGTTCAACCAGTTCAAGCCCTAACTCCTTATACCCCGACCTCGTTGGGGATATGCACAAAAGGACAGAGAAAGAGCAGACTGCTCTGATACAACTGATCCAGATTTATGAAGGAACGAAATCAGATACAAATATAAACATAAACATAGAGATACGGCGAAAACAAAACTTCATTTCATTAATAAGCAGAATGGAAATAAACTAGCGTAAGCGATGGTAGCTTATCTTTGAGAAGAGATGTGGCGGCTACATGCCTCTAAACTATGTTATAATGAGGCTTGAAGGCATATTTATTATTGAGAAACAATGGAAAACCCTAAACATCCAAAAACCTAACCCTAGGAGATGAAGTGCCAAAAGTCTATGGGCTCCGTTGGGGTAAATTGGTACATCAACTTCCTGAGGTCGTAAATTTGGCATACGATCTCTGTTTGATGTGCACGATACCTCATTGGAAAATCTATCTAAGGACTACAACTTTCCATTGCAAATGTTAGACAAAGACTCGTGTTTGCCTGTTTTCCAAAAAAACATCATTTAGGGCATCAAAACAGCTTCGGAAGTTCAAAACCCGAAAAATTGCCAAAAATAGTAAATTGTGCTACAATTAAGGAAGTTGAAAGAACAATGGTGGGGGTCCAAGTGGAATAGGTGGGTGGCCACCAATATCCACCTGGATCAATTATGGATTTGAAAAATCAACTCAAGGAATCTAAAATGCGCAAGGGAGAGACCATACAATCATTCTTCATGAGAATCACTAAAATCAGGGATCAACTCCGAACTGCTCAAGAAATTGTACTTGATAGGGAATTGGTGATCACTGCCCTTAGTGGTCTTCCTTCATCATGGGACATGTTCATTATTTAGATCAACAATAGGAAAAGGATTCCTTCTTTTGATGAGCTACTTGCTCTATGCAATCAAGAGGACAGATTAATGATATCTAGGGGAAGAATTCAAAGGCCAAATGAAGGAAAGCCTACTGCCTTCGTTACTCAAGGGAAGAACAAGAATAAGAAGAAAGCAAAGGGAAATCCATCTAATTCAAGAAGACCTCCTCAAGCCAACCGGGACTCCAAGGACTCAAGAAGACAAGATAGAGATGTTGAATGCTACAATTGTCATCGAAAGGGTCACCATGCTCAAGATTGCCCCGAGAAGTGAGATGCTCCAAGAAGAAACACTTCAAGGTCCTACAACAATCACCATGCCTACAACAACAACAGGTCATATGATAGAAGAAATGATAGAAGAGATGGAAGAAGGAATGATAGAAGAAGAAGAGACTCTCCCGATGATCATGAAGAAGGCTATCGTCCACAAAAGAGGTCAAGAAATTCCAGGTATGAAAGCAATGCTACTAATCAATCTGAATATATCCTTATTTCTGCTCTTTCTCGTTCCTCTCCTCTGAATACCTGGGATAGTTGGTTAGTTGATAATGGGGCATCTCATCATTTCCCTGGGTATAAGGAAGTTCTCTCTAATTTGGTAAAGAGGGAGTCAACTTTCAAGTTTGAAGATTATTCTTGGAGATAACTCCACTCATCCGGTTGAAGGCTTTGGGTCTGTTAAATTTCACATGGACTCTAGGGAATCTGTTTTGCTTCATGATGTGATGTATGTGTCGGGATTGAAGAAGAACTTGGTATCCATATCTACTTTGGAAGACAAAGGAATGAGGATTGCATTCATCAAGGGAAAAGTACTTACTTGGCCTGTTGGATCCTCTATGAGAGATGCCTTCACATTAGGATCTAGATTTGAAGGACTCTATAAAGTCATTGGAAGACCTCTCTAGAAATGGTCCATGATACAAATCATTAAAGCGAGTTGTGGCATCGAAGGTTGGCCCATTTTCACTATGAAGCACTTCCAAAATTGAAGAAGTTGGTTTCTAGGATTCCCGATGTTCAAGCTCAACATGATGGAGTATGTCCAAGGTGTGTCAGTGGAAAGAAGACAAGCGAAGCATTCCCCTCTAACAAGAACAAGACAAAAGACATCCTCCATCCCATTCATTTTGATATATGTGGTCCAATGCATGTACATTCACTTGTTGGCCATCTCTATTACATATCCTTCATCGATGATTTCTCAAGAAAGACATGGATATATTACTTGAAGCACAAGGATGAGGCCTTTGAAATGTTCAAGGAGTTCAAAGCTTTGGTCGAAAATCAAACAGGGAAGAAAATTAAGGTCTTCGAGTCCGACAACTGTGGGGAATAAATTTCAAACGAGTTCATAGATTTTTGCAAGAAGGAAGGAATCAAGAAGGAGGCTATCGTGCCCTATAATCCCAAACAAAATGGAGTGGCTGAGAGAAAGAACAAGTCTATTGTGGAAGTTGCCCGAGCCATGCTCCATGATCAAAAGCTATAGAAGTTCCTTTGGGGAGAAGCAACAAATACAGTGGTATATGTTCAAAACAGGGTGCCTCATCAAGCATTGGACAACAAGACCCCGAAGAAGTCTTCACAGGTGTTAAGCCTGACATTGGTCATCTCCATATATTTGGCTGCCTCGTATATTTCCATGTGCCAAAGGACAAAAGAAACAAGTTGGAAGCCACTGGAAGAAAAGGTACGTTTGTTGGATATAGTGAAGATTCTAAAGCATTTAGAATATATATTCTTGGTCAAAGGAAGGTTGAAATTAGCAAGGATGTAACATTCAATGAAGATGTCGCCCTTGGAAAAGCAAGGGACCTTCCTCCGCCTCCTCCTCATGAGAAGAAGAATGATGATATGGATATTCTAGAAGGTCCATTCGTGCCTGAATACAAGAGCAACATTGTTAGTGATCCCATGGAGCCCACAAACCCCTTGGATCCTCCTCCATGTGACCCTCCTGCCACGAAGAGGCCACTTTGGCTTCGTGACACATTACAGGATGTATAGAGACACATTTCCTGCGAGAGGGACCTTTAGAGAGAGCAAGAAGTTGTGTAGGTACAAAGGATATGTGGTAGCAATGAGAAATATGATTCAAGTTGAGCCTCCCACCTTTGAAGAAGTAGTGAAAGAACAAGTCTGGAAGGATGATATGGCCGAAGAATACGAATCAATTATGAAGAACGACGTATGGATGTTGTGTCGAGACCGAAGGGGAAATCTGTGGTGACTTCAAAATGGCTCTACAAAATCAAGCATGGGGTTGATGGAAGCATCGAAAAATAAGAGGCAAGTTTTGTAGCCCGAGTGTTCTCCTAGAAAGAGGGAGAGGATTATGATGATGTATTTGCTCCAATTGCTCGCTACACCACCATTCAATCCATTGTTGCACTTGCAACTAGTCAGGGTTGGACTCTTCACCAGATGGATGTGAATAATGCCTTCTTACATGGTTTGCTTCAAGAAGAAGTATATGTCGAACAACCTCCAGGTTTTGAAGTTCAAGACAGGAAGACCCATGTGTGCCAATTGAAGAAAGCTCTCTATGGATTGAAGCAAGCCCCTCGTGCCTGGTATGCCAGCATTGACAGTTACTTGATGAAGCTAGGATTCACAAGGAGCAGTGTCGATCCAAACTTGTAATTCAAAATGGTCCAAGGTATGCCTCTCATTTTGGTATTATATGTTCATGACTTATTCTTCACAGGTGCAAACCCTCTCATTCTTGAATGGAAGAGGGAGTTGGCTTCAGAATTCGAGATGAAAGACCTTGGTTTGATGCATTATTTCCTAGGACTAGAGGTATGGCAACAATCAGGCGAGATTTTCCTTTCACAACGGAAATATGTTGTGAAATTGTTAGAGAGATTTTGCATGGATGAATGCAAGTCCTTGCCTATGCCTATGGAGATGAATTTCAAGAATCTATGTGGAGAATTTGTTAAACCGAACCTAGTAAATCCTTCTGCGTATAGACAATTTGTTGGTGCTTTGATGTTCCTCGTGAACACTCGTCACGACATATGCTTCGCAATTAACCCTTTGAGCCAGTTTATGACCGAGCCTCACCATGTATATTGGGTCACTGCCAAACATGTATTGAGATATCTGTTGAAGAAAAGTGTAACTAGGTTTGATATTTGTAAATGTAATTTGGATCTTTGTACCTATCAAGAAAAAGAAATATTATTTTTGTAAATTATACGAATGAGTTTCTTGCTCATTCCATAGGTCTAGAAAAGTCAAAGAGTCAATATCATGTTAAAGAGCTCTTCTTAGGCATGTATGTAATGAATATGTGTCAACCTAGTGTCAAGTAGCCCTCCAAGACAAGCGCAATCCTCCAAAGAAGAAGTCTGCCAACTAAACAATGAGAAAGAGAATCATGTTGGCCTCAAAGCACTTACATATGTCAAGTCAGATCAAAATTGGTGTCACAACGATCTACTGTAATGTCGGTTTGATATGGAAGACATGATCACTATATATATAAGACTAAAGATCAACGTTGAAGAAAAAAAGACTGAACTCCTCAAAGAATCTTGACACAGCGAAATATAACAACGTGACTATAATCTCACTATCTCGGTGAATGCTCTGTCTCGGTGCTCGTTGAATTCTCTCTCTTGGTGCTCGATGGATACTCTGTCTCGGTGAAGGAGAATGATACATTGCCTTGATAAAGAAGAATGAAACGTTGTCTCGGTGAAGGAGAATGATACTCTATGCCTGTGATCACGATCTCAACGCAATTACAGTCTCGGCCTCTCCCACACAGTCACATAAATTGTAGTGACTGTAATTGCGGATGGAGCTAGACACTCTCAGCATATACACAACTTTTAGATTAATGTTCTTCATGAGTAATACATCAGATCTCTGAGCACACGGAAAAACACATCGAATAATCTAAGTGATGATGCAGATATATAAACGCAGTCACTAAGTGATCTCGCATATAATCATGGTTACAGTCTCGAACTAAGTGTGGCAAAAAGGATCTCAATGATCTCATCAATTGCAATGAGTCTCTTGTTGCATTCAAACAATGCTTGACCTTCAGAGACCTTTCCATAGACATCAATGACTTCTCTTGAGGATTATGACAATCCTCCTTATTCTATGCAAGGACTTTCGATGACTCAACAACCTATGGATCTCCTTGCAATCATGAAGTCATTTTACCAAATTAATTAATGAAAAATACTTACTATATATATAAACTAAAGATCAACATTGAAAAAAAAGATTGAACTCCTCAGAGAATCTCGACACAATGAAATATAACAACGTGACTATAATCTCACTATCTCGGTGAATGCTCTGTCGTGGTGCTCGATGAATTCTCTGTCTCGGTGCTCAGTGGATACTCTATCTTAATGAAGGAGAATGATACTTTATGCTCGTGATCACGATCTCAACGCAATTACAGTCTCGGCCTCTCCAACACAGTCACATAAATTGCAGTGGGTGTAATTGCGGATGGAGCTAGACACTCTCGCCATATACACAACTTTTAGATCAATGTTCTTCAATGAGTAATACATCGGATCTCTAAGCACACAGAAAAATTCATCGAATGATCTAAGTGATGATGTAGATATATAAACGCAGTCACTAAGTGATCTCGCATATAATCATGGTTACAATCTCAAATTAAGGGTGGCAAAAAGGATCTCAACGATCTCATCAATTGCAATGAATAGATCCTACAGTGACGCGACTTGGCATGACATACAATTTGGTTGAAGTCATGAACTTGGTCTCAATTTGATGAATACAAAATTATGAAAAATGTAGAAATAAGAGCTCAGTGAAGATCTAACAAAAAGGCAACAGTAATGATCATGACGAAGGTGAAGGTGCAATAACCTTAGTGATGGAATTGAACTTCGTAACATAGCAATGATGATGATGATCGCAACAGTGACAAAGAAGAGGATGGTTATCTTGGTCTTGGAGTGGCATTAGAAGTCAAGGGTCATGGTCTTGGTGTTCGTCAATTGGAATCTCTATAAGAAGAATTTTGTGCGGGTTTTCCTCTCCAAGAGGGAGAGGTTTTGGCCCAAGCAGAATGCCAACACTTTGTGTTCTTGTCTCTTTGTTTTGGTTGCTATTTGATGAACTAAAGAAGACACACTAAAGAATATGCAAATAAGCAAAAAGATAAATACCTCTCAAATAGTTATCATGCAAGAAGAATCTCATTAACTCTAATTGCCCTAGATTCTTCAACAATATCTACACGGGATAGTAACCTCGGACTGAGATATGTCGCTGGAGATGTTAGACTACATGTATACAGAGATGCAAATTGGGGTGGCAATTTTGTTGATAGGAAGAGTACTTTCAGATCTTGTTTTAGTCTAGTATCTGCTATAATATCATGGATGAGCAGGAAGCATAAGTTTATAGCCCTTAGCACAGTTGAGGCCGAGTATATTGCAGCCAGGTTGGTGAGTTGTGACGCAGTTTGGTTGAGGAAGCTCTTTAGAGAGCTATTTGAGAAGGTCCTGGACACGAGAATCCTATGTTCCATGACAAGTCCAAGCATATTGAAATCAAGTATCATTACATCCGAGACATGGTGCAAAGAGGAGCTATGAGACTCCTTCACATTTCGACAAATGAGCAAATAGTCGATATCCTCACCAAGACTTTGTCGAAATGGAAGTTCTTGGTCTTCAAAGAGCAACTTGGACTAGTTGAGATGACTCTTTCGGATAAGGGTCCTCGCTGATCAAGAACACTGAGCAGTGCTATTCCCCCCTAGTTGAGCACCTAGAGTGAGGAATGGAGCTAATGAGCCCTTGGGGGTGAGAGACCTCTGACCGGTAGGATGTAGAGACCTAGGATCTCCCCTAGTCAAAGTATGCCCCAGCTAGCATCCTGCCCACTCTATGGGATAACCTTCCCGTCTGGCCAATGGGATGAGGGACTTGGGATAGAGAGTGATCCCTACCCCTTGCAGTAGGTGGATCTCGCCAAGTTGGTGGATGCAAGTTTTCTACCATCTAACTCTTGAGGGTTAAGATGGATGATCAAGGACAATAGGGTAGAGTGTGATCCTTACCTCCGGTAAGTTGATCTCACCTATTATCAGAGACTTTAGGATAGAGTGTGATCCCTAGGCACAAGGGTAGGTTGATCTCGCCCATTGTCTTTAGTTTTGGGTGGTAGCTATGACTCCCCAATGATGATGATTCTTGGTGGTAGTTGAGTCTCCCGATGATGATGGAGTCAAGGTGGTAGCTGGAGATCCCCTGCAACAATTCTTCTTCTTTAGGTTCGAGAATGTTCAGCATGAGATGAGCAGAGACAAGCAAAGATGAGCACGGATGCATGATGCAATTGGAATTTCTCCCTAGCTAAGAGGGAGTGTTAATTTGGCAACTCGGTGACAAATTCCAACCATTGGACTAAATTCCTCTTTACGAAAGGACCAAAACTGACTTTTGAAGCACTCAATTCAGACATGGGAAAGTGTATTTTTTATGGACAACCCACATTGGCACATTTGATCAGGTCAGCCTAAGAGGCTAATTAGCCCTCCTCCAACGCCTATAAATTAAGGTCACCCCTCATGCTCATTTGGACACACTTCATCACACAATCTTCTCTCTCTTCTTCGATTCCACCTATTTGAAATTGCAGATGCTTCTCTAACACATGCAAAGGAGAAAGAGGACAAAAATCACAAGCGGCTGAAATATGAATTTGGCTGCAACATTGACCAACATTGACTTTTACTTTTTGGGCAGAATTTTGGTTCGATCTTTTGAGGGTATCTCTATTTGGGCAAGCCGCATTGTTCGACACAAAAACTAAGGAAGTCTGGGCACTTTGACTGCAGGCTACATCACTATTTTGACCAACTTTTACCGCTCAAATTTGGACTGTTTTGACTCTTGGTTGACCAACAAAGAAGGCCGAACTTATTGACCTTTGACCAAGCTCTTGGAGGACTATTTTTGTTGACTGGTTAGGGTACACATTGCTATTGTTGGCTATTATTGACTAGGACAGATTTGCACAAGTGTTGACTTATGTTGACTCTCTCTCTCTCTTGTCTCTATTTTGGATACATTGCATGACATATTGACTTGGATATTGGATATTGGTTTTGGATATTGGCTAGTCAAAGTTTGACTTTGACTCTTTGTTGAACATTTGAAGACAATCTAATAGAAGAAGAATTGCAAAGGGTTTCCCCCTTGTGGGGTTTTTCCCTAGTCATTGACCAAATATTGTGTCTCTTGTCTCTTGGTTGTCTTTCATTGTGCATTTGTATAATTGTTCTATCTACTATTGTTCTATTGTCATTGGCTAATTGAAGAAGTGAAATTGTAATCTAGATGTTGTTGGAAATTTGTTTAAGTAATAGTTGCAACATAGAGCAATTCTTGATGAAAAATTAACACAGAAAACCTCCCAGTGTTTACAGTTCACCAAAATAAGAAAAACATAGAAAATAGGCTACACCAGCTTAAGAGGTTGGTCGCAAAAACATGAGAGGTGGCCACACCACTGAGAGAAACCAGCAACGAGTGCATGACGAACGAGTAACGAGCAGACACAGTACCTTGAGTGCCTGTGCTTTCTAGCTTAATGCTCCAATGGATCCTCCTCGACCACGGGGCATGGCTTGTAGAAGTCTAGGTCATCAGGCAAAGGAAGCTCTAAAGCTCTTGATGTTGGAGCATGAAATTCAGCAGGTCATTGAGAGGATTCACTAACTTGATCATCAGGTCCACTAGTTTGGGAACTTGGACCTTGGGACCCACACCCACTGGGCTTCGTTTCGCGTTGCAACGAGGCTAATGACGACGGGGAGAGGGATTGTGCAACCTGACTTGAGGAGCATCTGCGAGTTCTCGAGAGCAAGAAGAATCATGTACCGTATCGACAGATGGCAAGTTAGACCCCTGTAGTTCCATGCCCGGAAGACGTCTAATTTTTTTATATGTTGACTTTGCATGGTGGAGGTGATACTCTAGATCCAGCACATGACCCTCAAGCAAGGCATTGATGTCTTCTTGATCTCGATAGTGTCAGCCCAGTATGTTACGTAAGGCCCATAGGTGGTCTCTTGAGGTTCGAAGCTCGCGGGCTTCAGCATTAGCCACCATGCATCTAGAACGGTGGGAGATTTCGCTATAAAAGCGCTCATCTCCATGCCCACGTGAGGGAGGGTGAGGAGGTCGACCTCGCCCACACCCTCCTCTACTAGGCCTTCCTCGCTTTCATACCATGGTCATAAAGCGGCAAAATGTAGGGGTCTGAGACAAAGCTGAGAGACTACCTTCTCTTAAGAACCATAATTGGATTGCATGGTGTGGATTCCATCGTTTTAATGGTGGACAATAGTTGCGAAGGCCACATGGAGAGGACATGCATTGAATACACTTTAAATACCTAAGGGGAGTGGACTTGACACCAAACCCTCGCTCCCTTCTCGAGGCGCTATGAGAAACGGGCCAGGAGCACTGCCGAAATCCCTTTTCGCGCTGGATTTGTTGCCATCATTAAGTGCATGGGGGTCTGGATCGTCCGAACTACCACCAGATTCAGGAGGAGCAAACTTTCTATATTATATTGGATAGAATATGATATTGTCTTGATGAGCAGTAGTGAGGATCTTTCTATATACCTATGCTATGATGGACCTTGCATCATAGTTATGATGATATGATGCACAGTTATATCTTGATGCCGCTGATGATTTGTTAAGTATCTGTTACAAGTACACTTGATTAAAAGACTTGACCAGTACCACATGGACAATGTTCGGAGCTACGCAACCACAACCTAAACTGGTCTATCGGAATGAAAGGGTGCTTTAAGAAACAACGAGCCTCAGGTTAAGAATCGGCAATTTTGTTTGACTCTCGATGTCTTGCCCCAATCTAGATGACCTAGGAGCTAAGCCATGGGGACCATGCAATTAGTTGGATGCATGAATATTAGGATGTTGCTTAATAACAATGCATATTGTATTTGTACAGTGATGTATGGTTTGATGGTAAGTCTACTTGGGCGAAGCTCAAGAGACCGTGGTTCAAATCTCATTGAATACACTGACCTGCTATGGTGGCAGCTAAAGGAATAGATTCCCCACCCCCGCCTTGGCGGCACGTTGAGTCTGTTCTTGCTAAAATCATAGGATCTTAGTATATCCAACTTGCAGGTAGTTAGATGTACTCCTGGTGTTATAGAGGCAGCTACGAGGATTGATCCTAGGTCTCCCATAGATTAGGCCTGGCAGTTACCAATTCACCATGTGTCAAAAAAAACAATGCATTTTGCATTTAGTAGGTAATAAGGTTAAATTATTGTGTAGCCCTTACTTTTGGAGGGTTCAAGTATTCGATGACTACCAATGCATAATTCACTCATCTTTTATGGGCCTCTGGTTCTCTATTTGGAAATTATGCTGTAAATATATCTTTAACAATGAGGTTAATTCTGTTTCCTCACTCTGTAGAATTCAGAATTTGGTGTGGAGAAGTATGTAAGCAGCGTCAGGTCAAGGGTTCTCTCTCTAACAGATATGCCAAGACTAGATGTTTTTACTTATTCTGATCTGATTTCGTTCTAATAGCAAGGAGGAAGAAGTTTTTTATACTTTTTCTTCGAGTTTCCTTTTCGAAATATTCTCTGCTTAATATGAAAAGAGCTTCTCCAAAAATGCAAAATGAATAGAAACGATAATGGTGCAGGAGAAAGGAAATGATAGGTTAGGATGGGTACCCAATATCGAGAACGTGACAAGGGCCTCGTATGCTTTTCCTAATGGCCCGGTCATACGTTCGATTCCTTTCGGTATCATTCAGCATGTCCAAATAAGCTGTGTGCGTCATCACATCCCTGGAAGAGCCATCTTCCTCTTCTTGGTTTTCCACTACCACCACCCACTCGGTCTGCCCAGTCAAGGGATTCACCTTCAGCTGAAAAACGCTTGGCTGCTCTGTAGCCCGCATTGTGAACTGTCTTTTCCACCGCAGCAGCAATGGAGATGGAGATGGAGATGATAATGAGTTTTTCAAGAGGATACTGTGCCTTGGCCGTGTGACGAGGTGATGACATGGGTTAAATCTCATGCTCTCTGTTTGGCTCTCTTGCTAGACAGACGACTCGATTCAAACGGAGTAATTTTGTTTGGCATTTTTTTTCGGTGGGAAAGGGAATGGAGCTTGCACCTCCTCTCAATTATTTTTGTATTGTCGGAAATATACATGATTTATAAAATAAAAACTTCCTATAGAGGTTTAGATTGGGTTTAATGGATGGAATTAAAAACAAAAGTAGAGAGTGGGAAGGGGCTCAGATTAACATCCAAGAGAAAGTGTGGAATGTGGAAACGTTATTTTAGGTTTATCAACATCACATAAATAAAAGGAAATCAAAATGCAAATCTCTTGTTATTTAAAATATATGAAGTTTATGTGTATATGTATAAATATATATTCAATGATAAATATCGTAAACATTTATATAATTTAAAATAAAAAGGTTAAGCTTATAGGGCAGTGTAATTAGTAAAGTCGTGTCATGAAGTATTGTGTAAATTATGAGGTTTAAGGTTTAAATCCTCTCGATTAACCTGTGTTTGTGAAAGGGACATATGTAGACACCTAGAGGTTATAGTGGTAGTAGTCAAAATCGACCCTATGTCATGTGAGTACAAAACCAGCCTAGTTGATTCTTTTAGTTACAAAAAAAATGAAATGGTTACATCTTATTGTCAGCGTACTTTATAGATGTTGTCCAAAAATATAGTCTAAATATGCAACAATATATCAACAAACCTTAAAATTGTTCAATATATAGTATACTACACATACCTAACAACAACAACAAATTAAAACCAATAACAGTAGTTAGCATACTCTAACATCCTCAAAGGGTTATCACATGAGATGGGAGGATCTCCTCTTCCCCATCTTGTTTGACTCTAGAAAGAAGAGAGTCGGATCTCTTCTGCGTGCTTGATCCAAAAATGGATCCTGGATAAACCTCTAAGTCTAAAAGACTTTATGCAAGAGGTAAAAGGTGCCAAATGGCACAAATCCTTTGTAAATCAGAGGAAAATGAAAATCGTAGATTGCTCTCGAAAATAGTCTCATTGCAGAGATCTCCTCGTTCTAAATCCAATGCAACTTGAATGAGCAAAAACAGACTCCAGATGAAGGAGTTATTGTAAAATGAAAATTGCCCAATGTCCTTAGAAAAGGAGGCAATTTCATTAAATTTTGAACTATATTGAAAATTTTGATTTTAGTATAGACTCACGGGCCAATCCACAACTGACACATGGGAGAATGGGATTGGGCCACCTGACGTTGTTTGATTGGTCTAAGGGGAAATATCGCATCGCAATTATTTATAAGGGAAGGACCTTGGGCCATCAGCAATTGCGATAAGCGATTGCCGCTTTATCGCATCGCACAGATTCATGGGAGGACTTAACAAAGGCCGAGGCCGATGCGACATGTGATTGCAATCGCTAATATCGACGGATCGTTGTCGACGATCCCAAAAGGGAAGGATTCCGGGTCGATGCGACTTGCAACTGCGATCACTGATATCGACGGATTGTTGTCGGCAATCCCAAAAGGGAAGTATCCCGAGCTAATGCGACTTGTGACTGCAATGGCCGATATCGGTGGATCGCTGACGGCGATCCCAAAAGGGAAGGACCCTGGGCCATGCGACTTGCGACTGTGATCAAAACCGAACCCGAAAGGGTTCCGAAATATAAATACATAATATTTCAGATCCAGACCAAAGCCATTTCCACGGGTTTTTGCGATGTTTCCCATGTTTTAATATATTTACAAAATACAAAGGGGCAGGCCTTAGAGCCATTGCGACTTACGATAACGACCTACGGGCAAACCCAATAGGAAAATAAAGCACAATTATGAATGTTTCAAGTCCGGTGAACAATGCTTTATGTGGATTTTCCCATGTTTTACAACGTTCTCTGTGTAAACAAAGAACGACTGTTTCTGAAGAACTTAAAGCGTCGATTGCCCTTCGGTTACCAAATAGGTGGCATTCTTCCCTGAAAGCATTAGCAAATGATTGTTAAACACTCAAAAGGGGACTTGAGCGAACAAAGGTCGGGGAGCCGAAGAGCCCGAAGGGGAAAACAAACCGACCGACACCGAGTGATTAAAAAAAAAAAGCCACAGAATGAAAAGGGGGAGGCAAGAAGGTCGCATTGAAACAAAACAAAAGCAAAAAGAGAGGCTTGGAACTTGCCAGGAGGGAAGTCCACAGCATGAAGTGAATGTGTGGGCAGAGTTGGAGCACTGAGGAACCCATTGGGAAGCTCGATGTGCCAGAGTGCTTGATAGGAGAAGCCACCAGAGGTCGGAGGCAGCACATAAGTACTTCAGTGAAGTATCAGACAGCAAAGCAACCAAATGCTCGAGCTGTTGTTGGTGTTGTTTGAGTTGAAGACAGAAGAAGGATTCCAGGACAATAATCAATTATGAGGGAGTCAGAGAAGCCAGAAGCTCAAAGTAGTCTCAGAGCACTGACTGAAAGAATTAGTCTAGAGAAGCCTAGAACTGTTTGCAGCTAAAGGACAACCAGGGGTAAGATGGTATTTTGAGCCCATTGGTTCATTTGAAACCATATGGAGTTGAATCAAGGACTTGTAAAAAGAACTCAGGCATAATCCCAAAGAGCCTAATCGAGTTGATTAGAGCTCAAGGAGACGTAGCCCAAGATATCAGGGTGAACTCCATACTACATTGTTGTCTTATGTGTTTGCTTCTTTGTTGCATTATTCGTTGTTATATGCACTTATATATATGTTCAAGCACATTTGAATATCAGCATACACAACAGATTTTAAAGCGAATGATCAGCTGAAATAACTACAAGCATGCACCTATATTTTCAAGCATTTCTTAATTCCGCATTGGTTAATCATTAAAGACTTGGGAAAATTCAAGCTTTGGAAGTGGGAGAGGTTCTTGTAAGCTAGACAAGAAGCCTAAGAGCCCCATTTTCAGATTAGTGCCTATTTTGAAAGTAAACCCTCCTCTTGGTTATCAAACTCGTTGCAGCAACCATTGTAGATGACATCAAGGCTTTTTTATTGGGTAGATTTTTGTGGAAATATTGTGTTAACCAACATATGTGATATTTCAAAATGGTTATAGTTCCTTGCTCACGTGCATATGATTCAATTTCAAGCAAAGTTTGTTAGAGTTAATGATTATTATTATTGATGAACTATTACACTACTAATATTTATATGCATGAATACATGAATGATTATGCCTCTGTAATAATTAATATTAACTTATCATTGTCATTATAATAAATTTGTTTATGTTGGCAACATTGTTAATTATTGATATATTACAAAAAAAATTGTATAAATTTATTATTTAGCTATTGATTCTATGGTTAATGCCTATATTGTTTCTAAAATAACTTAATTTCTAAGTGCCTAATAATCATTGGCACAAACAAGAATGTTACTAAATTCATGGAAATATTTTGAGTAGATATGAATGGGCTCTCCACACATGTAGGTTTAATTGTGTTTCCTCTTATATTTTGTGATGTATTTGTTGGAGCTTCCTCAAACCAAAGTTCATTATTAAAATAATAAATCTAATTGCATTGATGAGGATGAGGATAAGTGTTGGCTTTGCGATAGACCTTGGTTCCACAAATGGTGTCCAACATAAGCATGTTGTAGTCCAGTGCATCATCATATTTAACCTTCCAAGAGGAAGGTGATTTCCCCTATCTTTTGACTTTTATGTGATTTGAAGTCATATGTTTTTGCTTCTTCATGGATACACCGCAAATACTTGGTTCTAAGAGGAAGTTTTTCCCTTTCACCCTGAGATCTTTCTTGATGTTGATCTTATGAGATCTCACGTCTCAAAGTTCGCACAAGCATAAGAACATGTGGCCACAACTTGGAAATCCAATAAATGGGTTTTTATAAGAGATTTTAGAGTAATCATTAGGCATCGTCCCCACCTCCTAAGGGTAGATCTAAACTAGGTCTGCCAAATAATGTCCTCTTTAGGGGGAGGGGGCTATTGAGGTGTAAGGAATCTTTTTTAGGTGTTGGAATTGCAATGGAATATTTTCATCATCTCCTTATTTGACACATGATGTTATTTGACCATTGAATATTTTAGTTTTTATTGGATACCATTGGTTTTCAGTCTGTAGACAAGACCCAAAGCTCAGGAAATTATTAAAGGTTCAGGGAACATTGCCTATTTGGTTTGTGACTCCCTCTAAAGTAGTCTTCATGGTGGCATCAAATGATTATGATAGATTCACGTGCATCTCATTTCATGGTTTACCATCTTTCCCCTGTGATGTCTTCACTGTAGCATGTTACTTCCCTCTTACATATTCAGGTTTTTCTCATCATAGGGATTTGTACAAGGATCCATTCTAGGATTTCTATACAAATATTGTTTAGTACTCAAGCTTGGGGAATGACATTCTAATGGGGGACTTCAATGTGGATGCTAGAATTCATCAAATCCCGCTTCATGTTAGGTAAGAGGATGTTTTTTTGCTTCCATGAGATCGACCTAGATTTAGTGGTCCTCCATAGGTTCTTAGATGATGCCTTGGGACCCATTACAACCTTTGATAAACACTTTCTACACCTCGATGAGCCAAACAAGTTGTTGATTCTAAACGACCTCCCATGCTTCCTAGATTATAACAAGTTCACATGTTTTTCTCATAATGCATCTCTAGAGTGGTCAATTATGTCCTAGCCAACCAAGGCCTCATCCATATATCCATAAATTATGTATTACCTACATCATATTGATTGGTCATTCTCTCTTACCCTTCTCCCTTATAACACATCACCTCCTCCTCCCTTGCCCCCCTCTAGCCCCCTTCAGACCAAATTATCATTTGGTGATGGATATTTCAATGCCTTTGTCTCTCACCTCTAAAATCTATTCCCTCGTCTCTCTAGTTTCTCATCCCTTGAGCTTATCTCCTCCAAGTATGTTCATATCTCATCAATCATTCTGGACATAACTGTTAGCTCCTATCCTCATGTTACCAATCATTCCTCCCACACCAATTGTTGGTGTGATGATGAATTCAAAACCCATCATAAACAATTCCATATGCTTTTCTTTGTAATCTCATCACCTATCCCATCCTCAACAAATCCTATCATGGCCTTATGCACCACAAGAAATGTCTCTCTGTCTCCACATGGGACATGGACTATAAGCTACTAAGTATCAATCTCCCTAAAACCTTCTAGCATATTGTCTTTCCCTTCCCTACCAATCATCATCCCCTCTAATCTCAACCCTATTCCATGTTCACTCATACAACCACCTTCTATTATGTACATGGGTAATATCTTCCTCTACTTACCTCCCCCCTTCAACACCTTGTTGCTTGTTCTTTTACATGGATATCCATAAGGCCATATATGAGATGAACACAATCATATTAGTAAATGAGGAGGGATCGAAAGCAAATTTTTTCAAACATGGTAGACTAACACGTCTTGATTACATCCTTTATTTGTTTAACCATATAGTTTATTCAAGTATTTTATAACCATGGTCCCATCACACTACTCACCTGATTCACAAATTAGGAGAGAGCTTTAATCCAAATAATCAGTAAGAAATCATGGTGGGCCATACTTGCTCTATGTTATATGCCATACCCCTCCATCTTTAGCTTTGAGAACTTTAGAAGATGCATTTTGGGCTAGAGGTCAAGTAGTTTATAGGCAGGAGCACCAAACCATTGATCATATCACCACACTCCAAGTCACAATTGAGGACGTGAAACATCACCCTTTGAAAGTTTTTTATTGATCAGTTGACTTTCGAAAGGCATTTGACTCAATCTCAAGGGAGGCCGTATTTTAGAGACTTACAGATTTTGGCAACTTGGATATTCTTATCGTGATTGTTACCACACAAACCATCCCTCTATTATAAATTCCTAAAGAACAAGTAAGACCGTGGAGGAACTAAGCTAGGCTACCCAATGTCATCATAGCAACACCCTCTCTCACTTCGGGTTGACTCTCCTTTAACATAAGGGAAGTATCCCTATAATAGGATTACTAAAACTATGCAATATAAGTTAGAGACATAATAGAGAACTATATTTAATATAATAAAATTTGCAATATAAATGTTTTATAAAGTGATGGGTGGGTCAATACTATTACCAATGCATTGAGCAATTGGACTTAAAGGATAAAACTAGGAGGGTTGTTTCCTTGCATGATAAGGAGATAATAAGGCTTGGATAAACAAGTTACAACAACCCTATCTTGATGTCCATTGATGCAAATATTACTTGAAGGAATCCCAATAAGGGAATCGCCCTAAACATACACGAGGGTGTGCCTATAGAATGGAAAATACAAATTTGTAGCAAGCTCAAATTAAGAAGAATGACATGTCAGCCCCAAGGGTTAGCTCAGTTGGTCAAAATCAGTGCATCATAGATTGGGAGGTCACAAGGTCCATTCTCCCCAAAGCCCTTGGGGTTAGGCCTAGGTAGTGGGCCACGAGGCTAGATTCCCTTCGGGGTCGATCAACCCAGATTTTTCCGTGGACGTAGCACCACCTGTTGACCAGGGTGTCTGTGAACCACAACCTAAAAAAGAAGAACGACATGTCATTAACATATATACTCATAATCCCAAACATAATTAAAAGGGAGATAAAGGGAGATAACCCACAAATGATTACTTCTAAAAAGGAACATTTTTAACGATAACTCAACCCTTCATAATACATTTGTAGCAAGAAATTTCCAACATCATTATGCAACAAATTAAGTCCAAAACATTATGTCTCATTAGAAAAATCCTTACTTGCATTACCTTGAATATGTTCAACTAAGCTCCCAAGGGGGATATCTTGAAATCCAATGGTGAATAACAATGGAGGGAATAAATCCTAATACAAATTCAAGCTACATCTCCTTTATAATAATACTTCAATTAGTGCAATCATGATCCACAAATCTCTCCAAAATATGAGTATAAAATACTTATAGATCCATGCTTTTCTCCAAGAAAAATACTAGAATAATACATCACAATACTCTCTAAGGCGAAAATTCCCAACATACTACAAAAATGAAGGGGATGTCATATGTCTATCTCTCAAACAAAGCACATCATTGAATGAAGCACCTTTGACTAAGCAAGAAAACACCTGATGCTACACATCCTCTTCTCCTTTTATATGCCTTTAAATTACCTTTAAAACATGCAAATATTAACCCCATATACAAGGTGTTCTCTACCATGTACATTTATTGATTATATACTTTCCCAAATAACCAAAGCACTCAAACTACAAAAATGGGGCATTCTCAAAAAGGTTGGTCAAAATGTGTGACAATTTTAAGGTGACAAATTTGCAACCACCATAACTCTCTCAACATTTTTTGAAATTTCTATTATGACCATAATTTGGATTTCCTACAACCATTCTACATCCACTAGCAATAATCTGGCAATAATTTGTGCACATTGTCAAAATATATCTACTCATGAGCTAGGACACATAGTCAAAACTTCTCCAAAAGAGCATCTCATGGATAAGTATGCAAGAAATACTCCATTAGTTATTTTAGCAACTCCTCGGGCATAGGGTGACATCAACATGTTTGCTAGTAAAAAGTGGGACACTCCTCAAATTATTCTAACCAATCCCATTTAATGTGGATCTACCTAAGCAATGTGAAAAGTGGGAAATGGTTGTTAAAACAATCATTTGGGTGCACCCAAAGAATGTGCATGAAACCTCAATCTATGCACTATGACCAAACCCAACTTCTCATCAAGTGTTCCAAGAACATGGATCCATGTGCAAAACCACTGAAACTTCTCAAAAACCTCAAAGCATGTTCAATAATAACAATGGCAATTAGAGTGCTTTGGATAAGTGTACCAAGCCATGTGGGTTTGGCCAAATCTACTCACCAAAAGCAACAAAGAAGGGAAGTTCTCTATAAAATCATGTGCATGTGGAGTGCTCCTTAAGAAAGCATCTTGCCCATCCAAATAAACCATTACTAATATCAAGGTACACAAAGATCAACATGAATGCTAGTATGCCAAAATACCAATGCACTACTTAAATGAGTAACAAAATAACATAATATGCCCTACTACTTAGGGAAAACCCTTAGTTTATGTGTCTCCCTCTCCATGCATGCACTAGGGATAAACAAATGTGTATTTCATGTGTGTAAGACCCTTGCTAAGTTTAGAGCTCCATCAAGATCAAAATGAAAGCCTCCAACACATGGAATGATAATGCCACCAAGGTGATAATCCATAAACAAAATATGCAACAAAGCACTAATACATTGGTTATTGGACTAAAATCCTCCAAATAAAATATGCTTTGTAAGGGTTTTTTTAATTGGGACAACCCTCATGTTATATGTGGGGTAACAATAACCATCATGCACCTTTAAGAGTCAATTCTTGGTCGACTCTACATAGCTCACAAGATTTTAAACTTCATTCCAAGCACCATTAGGGTGAACCAAGGTTCCCCTATATCCCCTACTTTGTTTCAGATACACATTAATAAGTTGGACTATTTTCTCTAAACAAATATTCAACCAAGTGATGTCTCCCATCTTCACAAGGTTTGATCTCCATCCTCCTCTTTGTGAATGATGTTGTATTATTGTCCTCCGCCTTGGAGGGATTATAGAGACAAATTGATGCCTTGTCTAGATTTTTCCATCTTCACCATAGGTTATGATCTTTAGCAAGATGAAGTATGTTCTATCATAATACAATTTTTAGTTCCAAGGAGTGGATATTGAGATCATCACTACTTACACTTACCTAGGTGTTTAGTTTCAAGACTCAAATTTGGATCAAGGAAATCCCTCCAATCCAATCCCTTCAATCTTGGCTCCCTCACTCTTCTTGAGTACTAATGTTTCTAGAGCCATTTTCAATATATTCAATCCAAGATGTACCTCATGGATAACCTCACTAGACCCATAGTTCTTTATGGCCTGAAGTTTTAGGAACATATTTTATTGGAGTGAGACTAGACCATGACAAAAAGAGGTCAAGTTTTCATGCTTCACTACATCATCAAATGTAAGAGGACAATTTCCCTAGTCATTATTCAAGAAAAGTTTATAGTCTCTCCTCTCAAGGTCAAGACCATATTTGTATTATTTTTCCTCTTCTGCCGAGTTAAACACCTTGCAAAACATTCAACTAATCGATATTCTTACCCTTATTTCACATATATCTATTTGAAGGTCATAGTCACCTCTATTACCTATGCTTGAGCTCATTACTAGTTTTATAAGGCCTCCTATTTACTTTAAATTGTTGGTATCTCAATTGACCACCTCCTCCCATTCAGATAGTCCCTTGAGACCCTTGATCAACTCTTGTTGAATAAATAAAAGTTCAATACAATCATCAAAGAGGGCATCATTAGAAGATTTATTCAAGTTACATAGGTTGATCCTCTAGGTGTGATAAGCCCCAAGATAGCCTTCTAAGCAAAGCACCTTTTGGAGTTAAGATATGGTCTCATTGTTTACACCACACCCCCCCCCAACCACCATAACATGATTTGACACTATATGCATGCTCTTCAGATCCACATCAAGTAGTTTTTGGTTGATTCTTATTGTCTTCAAGTCAAGACCAACCATAACATCGCCCGAGGGGATAAGAGTTGCTAACTTTTCCATCTTCATGGGATTGAGACAAAGAATAACTTGATCTTCAAAGGCCCCATGTATTATGAGATTAAAGCATGTTTTTACTACCTTTTCAAGGAATATCGAAACTCTTTATGTAGGTTCTTTCATTTCTTAGACTAGATATTATTTGCCTTATACAAGAGGGAGGTTCTTGGATTCAAATCTCACTTAGTCCACACTTGTCATCTCTATCCAGATCTTGTTAGATCAATTACAAATCCTAATTTAGTGCTTCTAGCACATAGAGGCACTAAGAGCTAAGAAAAAAATAATTCTACATTAAACACCAAATCTCCAGTACCCTTGGAGGCCACTAATGCTCAAGTAGCTAAAATCTTGTGATAATGTCACCTGAACTCCCGAGAAAACTCATACTATTCCAATAGACAAGTTATTTCATCTAGACCTCTGCCATAAGCTTCTACATATGGATAGCATGACATATCTCATATCATATCTCCTAACTCTTGCAAATATTCAAACCAATCATCTATCAAGCATTTCTTCCCTTCGAGCTTGAAGGTTAAGAGAGAAGGCGTTAGGGGATGTTGATACCCCCAAGTTATACATCACTCACCCTAGAGGTCTAATGGTTATTGAGCTTTCATTCTCCATAACACTTGCTTGTATCTACATCATTGCTTGTTTCATATCTCCAAGTTGTTAGATCTTTGACTTTGGATCCTTCTAGGCATAAGTTAGATATTCTTATATCAAGACTTTTCAAGAGATATTTTACACTCCCACATTATAATCTAATTGATGAACTTAGCAGTTCCATTAACCTATTTGTGGTCATTTGTTAAACACCAATAAAATTGTCTTATCTTACCTCAAATGCACTCCACATATCACATCGGTTTTAGCAAGTGCTAATCCATATAACCACAATGAAATATATATTGTGAAGGGTTAATTCCTTTTAGATTCCAGATTTGTTATTATTGGTTTGTTATTTATGCATGCAATAGATAATAGGTCAAAAATAAAAAATAAAAAATAAAATAGTAAAAACAATTACTCATAATCTACAATGAACATTGACACCCTTACAGGAGGAAACCTGGATGGAAGGTGAGGATACTCTACTCTCCTTTGCCTGGAACGGAAATCATGCAAGTACAAAATAGAAGACACTCTATATGGAGTTTCCTGAGACGTGTAGCCCATTGCCTACTACAAAACATAAACCCCCTCTTTTATGCTCCATTTCTATCCATACTCAACTACTTTACTTTGCCTTGGAACAAACTACAAGAAAATAGAATGGGACCCATTGTTCTTCTAGTGGCCTAGTTATAACACAACCCTATATCTAACTAGGGGTTAGATTTGACCCATTCAATCCTCAACATGATTTCATCACTTTTGGGAGGAGTTTGCACACTCAAAAAACCACAAATGGAATCAATCCATCCTATGTAGGGTTGAGGACATGGAATGGAATAGAAAATAACCCCAAGAGGATCTCCTCTAAAGAACAATCAGGATAAAGGAAGGGCATAACATCCTATGATGGGGTTAACAGAATAAAGGCAACTTTATAATCAACAAGGCTTACTTTCTCCAAATAAAAAATCATCCTAGAGAACCGGAGCCCTTCTGGAAAGAGCTCTGGCCCATGAAATTATGGCCTAAAATATCAACATTCATATGGCTCTCGATATGTCAGTGAACCCTCACATCGGATAACCTTCTCGAGAATGGCTTCCAAGGCCCTTCCAAATGTTATATGTGTGATACTCAACGGGGAACCATAGATCATCTCTTCCACACTCATCCTATAGCAAACAATCTATGGAGCAAACTAGCCATAGGTTTCCAACGCCCAACCACCGGGCTAGACAACATCACTCAGTCCATAAAAAATTGGGTCAAACATCCCTTCCAAAGTGCTTCTCTCTATCGGCTTTGGACTCTAGCTCTAAGTTTTCTGATCTAGGAAGTTTGTAAGGAATGAATCCAATGGATCTTCAATGACAAATACAATTCTCTGGAGAGTATTTGACATCTTTACCACACCCACTTAGAGGAAACTTTGTCACTCTCCAGTTGTGATGAGAAATACCTCAAAGGAACTCCTAAAGAATAAGAAATTTTGGCCTGGTGAAATTTCAAAGTAAACTAAAGGAACTTAGAGTCCCTGAACATTCATCCTCTAGATCCCTTATAAAAAAGATGGCATCCCCCTCTATATCATCATTTCAAGATCAACTTTGATGGAGCCTCCAAGGGTAATCTTGGGGAAGCGGGCATAAGTGGAGTCACTCACGATCACTCTAGAGAGATCATAAGGCTCTATAAAGGCTATATTGGGTAGGAAAGCAATAATGCAATAGAGCTTTAAGCCCTGATCTAGGGTCTCCACACAGCCTAATCCAATAATCTCTTCCCGCTGATAACTGAAGGGAACTCGAAAATCATCATCCAAGCTGTCCTCAGTATCCTCCATGGCACCCCTCCCACCAAGTAAACCACCAATTAGAGATTGGAGCTCAATATGCACCAACTAGAACACATAATATCCCATCAAGATGCCATTATCTTTTCCCACACCAGGCACAATGCCAACTCCTTGGCCAATTACCTACCTAATAGAGGAGTGGAAGATCACATCCACCTTCAAGACTGGTCTTCGCTCTCCCCTTTTCCCAATCTAGACTTCCAAATTCCAAAGCATCGCCCATCAAGACCTAAAACCCCCAAATGTGGGTGTCGTTTGAAAGCAGTTGTCCTAAAGACATTAATTGCCTTCATGTTATCACTCCACAAGTGGAACTTTGAAGCTTTAAATATTCCTCCCTAGCTTGCATACCCATCGATCCCAATATAGTTAAAATCATTGTTTAATATCTCTTGTGCGATCTCCATGTACAAGGAATTCATGCTTCAATTACTCTGCATCCCACTCCCCCCGCGATGGCGAAACTTTTGGAAATCAGACTCCACGTTGTTCAACTTTTTTATGTTGTGCCTTTACCCCTCCCATGGCCATACACCCCATGTCCACCTGGAGAATCATTGTCATTCCCTCTATACCTTTGCTCTCTCCTTCCTCATTTTCCAATTGAGTACCAAGGTTTGAAATCATGACCATGTCAGGTAGGGAAGCAGTGGACATGGTTGTAGGTGACCCCCTCATGCCGCCGGTTATGATTAAGACTCTACTCTTTTTGACTCAAATATTCCATTGAGCGTTCTTCGTCATATAGCTTCACTAGAAGTTAATGAATGCAGGTGACTGGGTGACAACAATTGGGCTCTCATGAACCTACTTGCCAGGTACCTCTGGAAGCAACAACAAGCCAAAGATGTTACCTCGCTGAAAGTAACCAAGGCCAATGCACATATAAGTTTCCTTCTCTATTATTTGTGCCAATTATCTCGCTTCTTCAACATCTCCTTCCCTCCCATCTTTCTCTCCCCCTCATCCTCCATCCCCTATGGTGGTAATGACTCCCCTTCCATTTTGCCTGCTTCTCGCTCCCCCCTGTCTGGATTGAAGAAGCAATGCAGCATGGTTAACCAAGTAGGAACTCTTTGGCTCAACAAGTTCAACAACATGGTCAAGAAATGGCTCCGCATCACGACTAAGCTTCGACTCAACAAGTTTTCAGCCCCTATAGTTGTCTCAATGTCAAGGAACCTCCAAGTTATATTGGTATTCTTGGGGAGACCAACAAAGTGTCATAAGGCTCAACAACCTCTAGAGGTAAGCATACTATCTAACTTGACCTTCTACTCGGCTCTTATGCTCAGCTCTCAGGGAAATCATCACCAATATTTTTTTTGTTTTGACGCTCTATTGGCCACCTCCTTTGGCTCTTTTTAAGTTTGTTATTCTAGTCAATTGTTATGTCTATTACTCAATTTTTTTTGGGCTCATAATTCCACTCAGGGACCTTTTAGTTTCCCCATGTTTGGCAACTAGTCCCAACTGAGCTCTCACTGGCATTACTATGTAAACCTTGTACATGAGTTTTTCTAATTCAAAGTTTTTGACTTGCTTACAAAAAAGAAAAAAAAAAATATTTAGTTTGAGGTTATTGTATTTACTTATAGAAACCTCTGTTTATTGGAATATGGTATCACTAAGTCACCAAATTCAAATCCAATTGTCTTCTTTTTATGTATGCCATTGTTTATACTTGATGTTGTTCTCTTGTAATTATTTTTTGATCCTTTCCTGCAACTCTTACATGCTTGCTGCAAAGTCTTCACCATAATCACTTCTTGACGTATGCTTGCCCAAATTTCTTAGCTCGTAAACTCCTCTCAGATGCATGCCATACAAAATATGGAATGATCTCATCCTCATACTTATGTTAAGTGAATCGTTGTAAGCAAATTCAACATTGCCAAGTACCTGATCCCATTGCTTGGGATGTTCACTAAGTAGAATTCTTAAAATATTTCCTAAACTCTTGTTTACCACCTCTATTTGTCCATTAGTATGTGGGTGGTATGTCGAACTGTAATTTAAGTTAGTCCCTAGCCTCTTCCACAAGGTCCTCCAAACATGGCCTACAAATTTTGTATGTCTATTTGACACAATACTTCTAGGTAAACCATGCAATCTTACAATCTCTTTAAAGAATAAATTTGCAACATAGGTTGCATTAGTATTTTTTGTACAAGCTATAAAGTGTCACATATTTCAAAACTTATCTACAACAACATAAATATAACCTTTACCTCACTGAGTTTGAGGCAACCCCAAAACAAATGTCCATACTTATAGAGTCCCATGGTATCTTTGGAATTGGAAATGGCTCATATAACTCTACTTTTTCACTTCTTTCCTTTAGCATGCTAAGATACTCTGCATCTTTCAATAATTCTTTTTACATCAATTTGCATACCTAGCCAAAAATAAAAAGCCCTCAATATAGAAAAGGTTGTATCTTGTCTAAAATGTCATGACAATCCTCCAGTATGTTTTCCCCTTACTAAATTATCTCTCATTGAGCATTTTGGTATGCAAAGCTTATTGTCTTTGAACAACAACCCTCTTGAATTATATAACTTAACCATTAAGTTCTATTCATGCCAAATGGGTATTCACATGTTGTATATGCTTCCTTGAAATTTGTATCATCTTTGTGAATTTCCTTTAGTTCATCAAATCTGAAACATTGTTGGCTGTATGTTATATTCTTTCCATGACTAGTTTCACGTAGGGAGGTTTCAAGGGGACGGAATCCTCCCTGCACGGGGTCTAGGGCAACGCCCCATTTCTTTTTTTGGACCCTATATTAGGTGGGCAGACCTATCTATGGTTTTGTGCATGGGTTTTGCACTTGGTTTTGGGCATGATGGTTTTTTGACCATGGTATTTTGTTGATCTGATCAAGGGAACTACGGTTATGTTCTAATCTAGGGTTAATGGATTGGGTTTATGAATGCTTCGACATGTATATATATGTATTGTAACATTGAAAAGAACATAATGAAAAATCAATTTGATAGTCCCAGTTTTGGGATCCACGAGGAAAACTCTATGTATTTTATTTATATTCTCGTCATTGTTTATTTTCTATTTTTAGAATTCGTCTGCAAGTAATTTCTGTAAATGGTTAAAACCTACATACATTAATTTGAAATTCCTATAGAATTAAATTAATTATACTCAATGGATCAACTATATTATTTGATGAACCACTTGTGTATTTAATTACAAAAGTGATATTCTGCATAAATTTTACCCATTTAATATGCCTCTGATTCAATTTTGGTTTGTCATTGATAGACTGCAAAGCATGGTTGTTATTGTACAAAATAAATTCTTTGGGCATGAGATTGCTTCAAAGCTTGAATTATAGCATAAAATTCTTTGTCATAGGAGGAATATTTTTGTTTTACTTCATTTAATTTTTCACTAAAATAAGCAATTGCTTTTCCTTATTCACTTAAAATGGATCCAATAATAGCTCCACTTGCATTTGTCTCAACTAGGAAAAAATTATTGAAGTTTGGTAAAGCTAAGACAAGTTGTTTTTTTATTCTTTGTTTCAACAATCCAAATTTTTTATTAGATGATATTATCCATTTAAATGGTTGTTTGCTTTCCTTGATAGTCTCTACTACATGAGCACAAATGGCACTAAAAATCTTGATAAAATTTTGTATAAAAATGATCTTGACCATGAAAGCTTCTCACTTCAAAGACACTCTTTGGAATATACCAATTAATATTGGTTTTAGCTTTTTCTAGATCTATCTTTAAGCCCTCTTCATAAATTACAAATCCTAGATATACCAATTCCCTTTTCATAAAACTACATTTCTTTAAATTAACCGACGATTTCTCTCTTTGCAAGGTACTCAATACTAATTTAAGATGTCTGAAATGATCCTCCTTTATTTAATTGTACACCAAGATATCATCTAAATAGACAATGCCCAATTCACTACTGAAGTCCTTTAAAATATCATTCATTAGCCTCGTGAAAGTACTAGGGGCATTAGTAAGACCAAAAGGCATCACTAATCATTCATGTAGTTAACGATTTGTTTTGAAGGTTGTTTTCCATTCATCCCCTTCTCTATTCCTACTATGGTGGTATCCACTCTTCAAATCAATCTTAGAAAAATACTTGGTACTACTTAAACGATCAATTGAATCATCAATGTATGGAAGTGAAGTTTATACATGGTTGTTATTGTGTTTATGGATTGGAATCAATATACATTCTTCGTCCACCATCCTTCTTTAGGTTGAGCACTGTTGGAGCAACACATGGGCTCAAACTCTCCTTGAAGGGACCCTTGTCCAATAGCTCCTGGACTTGTCTCTTCACCTCTTCATTTTCTTGTGGAGTCATTTTGTATGCTGCTTTATTTGGAAGAGTTGAACCAGGGACTAAGTCTATATGATTAATTATGCTTCTTACAAGAGGTAAATTACTTGGAAAAACATCAACAATTATATCAGCAAATGGATCTAACATAACTTTGACCTCTTCAGGTAAATCATGTAAACTTTTGCTAGTAAGAATTACCCTAGGCTTCCCAATCAAAGAATAATGTATTTCCTCCTTTTGGACTTCTTGCAATAGCTCTTTCCCACCCATCATCAACACACTAGGACCAACTTCTTCCTTTGCTCCTTCATCTTGTAGAGGTAACAAGACATGTCTATGACCATTATTTTCAAGTGTATAGATGTTTCTCATTCCATCATGAATAGCCTTTTTGTCATATTTCCATGGTATTCCTAGCAAAATATGACAAACATCCATGGACATTACATCACATAATACCTCATCTTTATAATTACCAAACTAAAATTCTACCCTACATTGTTCATTCACTAAAATTTGATGACCCTTTTATAGCCATGACACTTTATAAGGAGTGCGATGTGTTGTTATTTCCATTTTTTTTTTTTACCATTTTAGTAGAAACTAAATTGTTTGTCTTGACACTATCAATCACAAGTTTCCAATACTTACCTTATGATTTGTATACAATCCTGAACAAGCTTTTCCTTTGGGCTAGTTCCTTAGTTTCATTCTCTTATTTAATTAAAACTATTTTCATTAATGTCAACTCTTATGCTTTAGCTATCTCTTTGGTTGCTATTGTATCAACACCTTCTTCTTTGACATCTGTCGCATGTGTACTGCTCTGACCTTTTGGATTATTTTATGGACATTCCCAAGACATGTGTCCCAACATTCCACATTTGTAACATCTACGTTGATAGTGTCTACCTATGCCTCTGCCTCTTGAGAAATATATTCTTCCTATGAAATTACCTCCCCTTGGTGACTCACTACTTGAACTTCCACTCTCTTCTCTTAAAGATTATAATCTTCCTCGGTTGTTGGCTTATCCTTTTCCTCTTGCAGGACTTCTTCCTTTGTTCTTTTGACTCTGTTTTTGCGTTATGCTTTCTTCCACTTTCAAAGAAGCTTGATAGCCATCCTCAACTATCCTTAAGAATAAGAGACAGATCTCATCCAGTATCACATATCTTAGAACATTAATGTATTAGGGAACCTTTTCAAAATCATCTTCAACATGACCAGCTCTAATGTTCAATCTATAAAATTCTTCAGTGTATTTTTTTATAGAGATTGATTTTTGTCTAAGATTCCACAATTGCTTGAAAATATTTAGCTAATAATACTTGGGCATGAACTTACCTTTGAATTTGGCTACCATTTTGTCCTAGCTCTTGATTTTAGATTTTCCTTTCCGCTTTATTTCTTCCTGCACCTTATCCCACTACAACACTGCATGGCCTTTCGATCTGGTGACTACAAACTATAGTAATTTTTTCTATAGAACCACATACTTACTACATCAACATTTTAAAATTTTCGTTTAAACAATGATATTCGCAGAAGTTACATCAATATCTAAAATGTTCATTTCAAAAATGACATATACTACTTGAAATAAATAAAAATAAATGTAAAGAAAAATAAAAATAAACAAAATTTGAAATAAATAAAAAAATTAATGAAAATTTGTATAGTACTATGACAAAATAATCCAAGAGTTCAATTTAAGAAGTTGTTGCTAATGAAGAACTTGGATTTATGCCAACTCATTCACATTCATTCTCAACACCTTGTTAACTCAAACAAAGAAATACATTGCCACTAGCGATAATTTTTTCAAAAATCAAAAGCAAAAGCATACTATCAATTTGAAAACAAAACCAATAAAATAATTTTGCTTTCACTCTTTCTATAGATGGAATCAAAATAATAGTTCTTCATGTTAAAAGGGAAATCGACAACACTACAAGAAGGCATTTTTTTTTCAAGATTTCATAACTCTTAAACATGAGTTCAATAAGTTTTCAAAATTTCAGAACTGTTAAACATCAGTTGAAGATCAATTTAATAACTTTCCAAAATTTGAGAACTATTAAACATTGGTTCAAGATAGTCTTTAACAATATTTCAAAATATCAAAGCAATAACCAATGAAGCAGTTTAAAAGAGAATAATTGTAAAGAGATGGAAAATTAACACTAGAAACGGATCATCCTTGAGTAGGTGAAAAGGATGGCGAAGACTGGTAGAAAGATTGTCACTCCTAATAAACTTTGAGAAGATTATCCAACTCGACAGGCGACTGTCGACGGATGTTGACTTGACATGCAAAAACACGAGCATCCAACACATGCAATAGTTGATTAATTTGTTCGTTCAGGACCTTGGTGCTTCGATACTCACTGAATGGTTCAACAAGGAACTCCTAGATTTGATTGAAGTTGGAAAATGAAAATTGATCAACTATGTTCTTGAACTCTGCAAATTTGTATCTATTTTGGTTTGTTTCACTTTTGTTGTAGGCATGAGATATCAGGAATTACACGATGCAACTTTATTGATGAGTCTCATGTCTTTTGGGAAGAACAATCTGTCACAAATGTAACATGCATTTATAGGTGTCCCTTCAATTGAATGAAGATATTTATCATTTGCCTTATTTCATTGCACATGTTCTTTATGTACCTTTTGTAGCAAAGTGCCTTGTGTTCGGATTGTAGACTTCAATTGATGAAAATGAGTCTATTGCTTATTGCATTCATTGGAAGAAGGAACAAAGCCTATTTTGTTCTTGTGTGTGTGTGAATTTTGAAAGAATCATCATACTGTTTTGATAATGTCAAACATTTTGTTGAAAATGTAACAAGGAATGGCTTCTTTGACTTGTGCCTTAGTTGAAGATGCCAATTCGAATTCAATCTCATATATGCTTGAGTTAGTTGTCAGTTAATATGTGGGATGTGGCCTATCACTAGTTTATTGTCAGTTAATTTGAGTTAGATGGCTTTCAATGAATTGTGTACTAGTTGATAGCTAAAATTTATCTATGTAGTGGAGTTAAAATCTAGTGACTGTCAATTAACTGATCTCTAGTTCTAGAATTGTAATAGACTCGAGTTCTTGAGTCTAGTTGAGTAGTTTTACTTTTGTTAACTCAACTAAATCTCATTTAACTAGTTACAACTACTAAATTTAGCCCTTGTAGGTCATGCAATTTGAATTTCCTATTGAGATTGAATGAAGGCACAAATCTATTTATCCATTGTACACATGTTTTTGTGTAGAGAGCTTGCGAAGCAAGCAAAGCGATTCTCTTGAGAATTTCGCTAGGAAATAGGAGCTTCCTTGTGGTCCTTATTTCCCTAATATTTGGTCAAGTCTTGTAGAGAGTTGATCAGTATTGCAAGCTGGAGCTTCAAGCTTGAAGCATATTCTTTGTAATAGATTAGATTGCTTAGTTGATAATACAAGCAAGGGGGTTTTTCCCAGTTGGGTTCCCCAGATAAATTTCTGTGTGATTGTGTTTTTATTAAATGTTTTCTTTCCACAGAGTTTTAGTACATAAATCTTGTGTCTTTTGTGATCAGTTTGCTCTCATTAGCAGTTGCAAGGTTTCAAGTTTTTTTTTAAACGTTTAACAATTTCAACAAATTTCCTTTTTTCTTAGAACTATAGTATAAATTGGTCGATTACTGATTGCTCAATTGCATATGAGATGTAGTAAAAATAGGCTCATTGTCCGAAGGATGCCTAAAATGCACATTTGACATTAAATTACTAGGCTCTCTTTCTAATGTTGCTTTTAGTATTCCTTGCATATTGTTATTATGGCTAATATTATCAATACCATCAACTTTTAAAAGTACGTGATAATGTGAATGTGATCTGGACATCGATAATTGAAAAAGGTACAAGATTCTAGATACAATTCTTGATGAATTAAATTTCAAAGTGATACCCCTCGTGTCTACACTCTACACTCCAAATGGATATGTTAACATTAAGAATTTCACATATCCATTGTATTACAAAATCATTTCCTTCTATAAGTCCAAATGCATATGGCATTAACAAGTTAATAACATAACCTTATCATCCATTGATACATTGTTCCTCCTCAATGGTCCTAGGATCGAAATTTTCTCTCAAGCAATCGATAGCTCTAACATCATTGCAAACGAGACAATTGTAAAATTTTGTGCAATTGTTTTTCTCACTCCAAGCATATCAAACCATGGTGCAAATGTACAAATAGATGCAAGGAAATAATCTTCGAAGTCATTGACAAAATGTCCATAGATCAAGAAGCCATGTCGCAATAAGACTTGCTCAATTGACAACATGTCAAATTCCCTAGATTAGCATTGGCACACAAAAATGCATGTAGCATATGATCTAGGAATTGTAACCAACATGTTTATTGTACGATACAACAAGAGTGCTTCAAAATGCCCACATACAGGGTTCTGGTTATGTAGCAAAATATTATATTGATATCCATGAGTTTCTTGATTAAAGTGAAGATATGGTTGTCCATTCGTGTATAGCCAAACATTCACTAGAACTTACAACCAATTAGAGAACCATTTGACACACAAAGCATATCCCCATAAGCTAATTGTGGATAGAGCAGGAACAAAACAAGGTGTAGACAATCCTTCCAAGTATGTCTCAATATCATTAACATTGTGAAGGTCTCAAAGAAACTTGGGTGTCAATTCAGTTCGCAATGATTGCAAAGCAGTATCGTCTTGGTGATCTAAACAACATTGGAAGTGATATACAATTCCTTGTCGTACTTCAGTTGAAGTATAGCGAAAATGCAGAAGAAAAACAAATGAGTCAAATAGACAGATACTAAGAAAAATGCTTCAACCTATATAAATTGTATCTAGATAACTTGTGATCAATTTCTTACAGATTGGATTCACTTAATGCAAAAGTATTTTTCATTTCAACTAACCCTATCAGAAAAATATGACAACTTGTTCAACACACCAATTCTTCAGTGCTTGGATTTATGACAAATATGTTCAAGAGATCAAAGCACAAATGAAAGATAATATATTCAAATAACAAATATTGAAGTGAATCAATAAATCCATCTTATCTACAAAGCACTAAATAAACATAACAAGAGTCACGATATTTTGGAAAACATGTCGATGAAACAATAACTTAAGACTTTAAATTACATAAGAAGACGTATAGATTTCACCATACTCTAAAGATTATGCTAACTGGACAACGATGAAGGAGAGGTATACTATTCACCATATTTTACATAATCTCGTCACCAGGACCTCCACATTCTTGAACAAGTGGCCTTTTATTTTATCAAACATTTTCACAATAGCTAGCTATTCAAACAGATTCCTTGCCAAGAAATAATTAGTTGATAAATAAGAAACAAGTAGGCACCGACATAGAGACCTACCTATTAGCCAACTGAATCCTTAGACATACTAATGTTAACAAGAACCACTTTATCCCAGATGAAAATATCCTGGACAAAAATCACACAACACAATTGTAACTGAGTTCTAGGGAGAATTACATGTTAATCATAACAATTTCAATCCCAGATGAAGCATTCCTACACGAAAAGCATGGAGAACACTCGTACCCAAGTTGCAGTCAAACTTACATCTAGAGTTTCTGGGCTTATTTTATCCGCCATTTGTGCAACAACTAGGTATGCAAAAAGATCCTTGACCAAGAAAGGATTAACTGACAAGCGAGCAACTAATAGGTAGCTTATTCATCTTATTGACTATTGCCATAGAGACCATAGTGAACGAAACATCCCCACATGAGAACAATGGGGAACATTCATAGCTAAGCCTCGAGCACATTTGCATCCCGTGTTCTGGGTTACCCAGAGGAAACATTCTCGGAGGAAAAACCCAGGCGACCACCACATCCAAGTTCAGGGGAACCTGTTTTAGGGGTCCGCCGACTTATTCTATCTGGCATTTGCACAACAACTAGATATGCAAACAGATTTCTAGCCAAGAAAGTATTAATTAACGAGAGAGAAAAGAACATGCACCTGATACAACTTGTTGACTATGGCCATAAAGAACATCTTGGATAAAACATTCCTGCATGAAAATCATTGAGAACAATCATACCTAAGTTCTAGGAAGACTTGCATTCGGTGTTCCTAAGCTTCCCATAAGAAACCTTATCAGAGGAAAACCTCAGGGAACCACTGCATTCAAGTTTCGAGAAACTTGTATCTAGGACCTCCAGACCTATTATATACGAAATTCACACAAATGATCGTAGAATCTTGAAAACCTAAGATCCAGACAATGGTAAGCTTGAAAATGAATGATTACAACCATCCCACCAGTTGACTAGTAGAATTACCTTGAAGTAGCCTGACTTGACTTAAATGTACATTATACAACAATGGAGAGCTTTAATGCCAAAGACTACTCCCAAAGCACAAAGCTCCAATGTCACTGAAGTATAATATCTTGAGAATTAAGGAGGACAATTTCATTACGAAATAAACCTACTTGCACTCGGTGTTCCTGTGCTTCCTAGGTCAAACCTTCTTGGAGGAAAACCCTGAGGAACAACCACATTGAAGTTTCAGGGAACTTGTATTCGAGATTGCTGACCTTATTATATACAAGATTCGCACAAATGATCATAGAATCTTAAAAACCTAAGATCCAAACAACTATAATCTTGAAAACCAATGATTAGAGCCATAACACCAATTGACTAGTAGGACTATCCTCAAATCGCCAAACTTGACTTGAATGTACATTATACACTAGTGAAAATCCTTAATGTCCAAGATTGCTCTCAAACCATAAGGCTCCAATGTCACCAAAGTAGGGTATCTCAAGAATCAAGTAGAACAATTCCATTCCGCAAGAAACCTTCTTCGAAAAAAGCCACACAACACACTTGCATGCTAGCATCGGGCAAACCTGCACCTAATTAAACCCAGGAAAATGATACAAATTCTCATACAATCTTAAAATCCCAAGATGCAAATGAATATAACGTCGAAAATGAATGATTACATCTGCACTTCCCAAAGGAAACCTTCTTAGAGGAAAACCTTGGGGAACAACTATATCGAAGTTCCGAGGAACTTGTATCCAAGATACCCAAACTGATTATATATGGGATTGGTGCAAATGAACTTTCCTACCCAGCAAATAAACATTTGACGAACGAGCAACTACCGGGCACTTGATTGAAACCAAGGAAGTGACGCGAACAATAAAAAAATCTTAAAATCCCAAAATCTAGATCACTGCAAGCTAAAAAATGAATGATTATAGCCATATCAAAAGTTGACTATAGACATGGGAGGCCTACATGTTGCTGAAGCATACATGTTAACAAGAAAAATTAGTCCACGAAAGAAATTGATCACACCTCAAGTGCAAAAAAGAAGAGATCAAAACATAAGGAAACCATGTTAGATTCTCCTCAATCAGTCAACTTACAAAAGGTTCCCCATTAATGAAATAAAATGAAGACGACCACCGAATAAATTCAAGAATTACAAGCATCTTAACAAAAATCAAAGCATATAGGAAAAATTGGCACAAAGTCAATTGCAATCAAGACAAAAGCATACTTTCCTCTCACTCAACAACTTGTGACTAAAAGAAGTAAGTATGGAGTTGTTAATGAATCTCACCAAATTTGCATTAGAGAAGATTGCAATGAAACCAAACTAAACCACACTAACTTCCAAATAACAAGCTATATGCACAATGCAATCAAATTCTATTCAATTAGTCATATAATTGCAATTTACTTTCTGAACTAGTAGCAAAAGTTACCTGGAGCTATCCCCTGCGAGTACTTAGAAACCCACAAAAACCATAAACCCACCTAAACTCACCACTTATTGTGGAAACACGGATATGCAAACATTGAAAAATCCACAGAAATGAGAAACGTAGCGAAATTATCTAGATCTTCTGCAAAGAATGGGAAAACCACCCTTCACATTTGATTTAATCGTATAATATACAACACATGAAAATATTCGAGAGGAAAAAAAAGGAGAAATGCATCAACTGAAAGCAATAAAAGTTTCGAATCGACATTAGGAACACAGATTAACATAACATCTTTCTTTGGAAGGATAATTGTGCAAGTAAAAAATGTCTTGGTTGGGAGTTGAAATCAACCTCATTTTTGCCACCATCACCAAAAAGGGTTACAATACAAGCTCGCTTCGAGAAAGAGAAACCCAACAAAAGTATCAAGATCTCTTTAAACACTAGCTAAACCACGAAAATTCTCTAAATATTCAAACCTTGGAACCGAATTATGTCACACAATTCTCTATATGAATTCAAATTTTTTTAATCTACCTTGTAACAACCCTCCAATTCGTCCTCAATGTTATAACATAAACATCGGGAATTCAGTATGAAGCAATCGAGACCTCACCCGTAGCTTCGAGAAAACCTTATCTTTATCTGACTGTATTTGTAGTTGTTGTAATTCAACATCAAATAACTTTTAATGCAATCCTCATTGAACTTTGCAAAGTATTCTCCAACCCTTCAAACCCTAGAACAAGATTATGTCACACAATTCTCTCTATCAATCCAAATTTCTTCACGTGCAACTTCCGTCCTAAAAGCTTTAATGCAAACCTCCTCAGACAGAGAGCAGAACGACCAACCATGGTATTGATTGAGTATGAGGGGGTCTTGTCACGACCGCTAAAGTTCTGAATCCACATGACCATTTAACTATCAAACACATTGAGCTCTTTGCGTCTACAAGTGTATCAAAACCCAGGAACACTACAATATTGTCTCATACTACACAATCTAATAAAACCTCGTTAATGAAATGCCCTAAGAGACGAACGCACTAGATGTCATCCCTCGAACTTTGGCCCGTGCATGCATTGGCGCACTAACATATGCAAAGAAATTTATGCAAAACACTAAAGTTAACATTAGACAAAGCCAAAAAATTCAAATGTACTAACAACTTATTTCCTCCAACCTCCAACCCTTCTCACATTTGGAAAGAAATTTATGGAAAAAACTAAAGTTAACATTAAGCAAAGCCAAAAAATTCAAGTGTACTAAGAAATTATTTCCTTTGACCCTTCTCTATATGTGAGGAAGTAACATAATAATAAAGTAACAATAAATAATACAAATTGAATAACACGTGGACAAGAGAATTTTTAAAATTAATTACACCAAAAGTGTTCCTCTACACATTGATTTGGTTATATTTGTCCAATTAGATCATTCAATTTTGGTCCTCCTTTATCCAATCATAGCACCATAGCTCGTCGTAGATCTCACAACTCCTTCATTTCATCTCCGAGCTCCCAAGAGTCAAGTCTCTCCGAAAATAACTTTAGTAGTTCGATTCCCGCAACCTTTGGCCAGCTACCAGAGTTGCAAATTTTCCATAACATGTAATTTTTCCGTCGGTACCCCGTTGTGCAGAGGATTATTAATATGTGTGACTCTCAACCCCCGCCCTGCGAATTCTGTGATCTCACATTCCTCGGTCCATTTTGGTCGAGTGTTCGAACCTCTTAAGGAAATTATATTTTTAATTGAATTCTGTATGAACATGCCGTAGTGCACGTTGAACATTCACAGGACCATGGATGTCGGCATAAATTTTACCATTCTAAAGCCAAATTCGCTCAGGTTTCAAGTTACAAGTTACAACGAAGGCAACATTGAGTCTTCACACACCATGAAGCAACCTCTGCTCTCACTCTCTCGCACTTCGTCATCCTTGGATGCGCACTAATGCTTGACACAGGATTGTGACCATGATCAGCGAGTGAACGAAATTGAAGATCAGATTCCCCACATCAATCTCTCCATGGATCAGATGCTGGACCAACATGTCCTCATGGGCTTTTGACGTCTTGCACTCCCTTATTCCCATATTCACTGATTCTCAACCTTCATGGCGATGCACAACTTCTCAAACGCCAAATTTCACAGACAATGTGATATTGCAACTCTCAACATCAATGAGTGGGCATAAATGGTACACAACTATGTTGTCTTTGTGTGAAATGGATGGGAGTCTTTGGGAGTGGGTTGACGGGAGTATTTGGATCATCTGTGGTTTTAGAATGGGGACTCATCTGCTGTCACAAGTTCTTGTAAGGCATTCCTGCCCCGCTCTTCTTCCTGGGATGTATTTTAGGTGCGTTGTTTTCTCTCGGGCGATCTCCCTTTAATTATTCTGTCACTGTCAAGGATAAGCAATCTAAATTTCAAAACTACAGTCTTTTTTGACACTTAATACAATTCATTTTCCAATGTAAAAATGATTTTGTATTGAATCCCATCTCCCAGTCCAATAATGGAGGCAGGGTCTGCTTCCATGGTCTACGTTCCCTCTCTATTCTTCGCCTTCATGACCTCATTTATCCTGACTGAGATCTCTTATGGTTGCTCTTTGGTCATTTTTTATGACCAGAGAGAGGGAGATTTGACGAGTACCAGAGCATTTTGTATCTGCCATGTAGTTTCCTTAATTGTTTAGCTATTTAGGAAATAAAGGGTTTTTTCATGGCCCTTTCTATTGAATAGGATTTGAGTTAATAAATTTTATTTGATAATTTTGGATGCAGTAGATTAGAATGGCTTGGCAAATTTAGCGTTTCTTTGTTGTTTTAGGGTTATTTATGAATCTTTGTGAATGTTATGATGTTATTGGTGGAGAGTACTTTACATTGGGATAAGTTTAAATATGTTATCTGGTTTAAGCGTAATAAACTAGAAGCATTGGCTCACATGAAATCCTTTCCAATGTAGGGTCATGTTAATTCTTTTTATTTTAGGGGAATGACTCATCACTCTCCAAAATGATCTGGTATTGTACTATATTGTTGAGTCTGCCAGAGAGCTTATGCATGTCTCATGGAGAAGAAAGATGTCGGGAAGAGCCATGTAAAAAGTTTCTTGAAAATCATTGCTTTTCCTAGTGGAACATCAAGAAAATGCCGTTACAGTTCACCACGTTATGCATGATATGGCAATATACAATTACTTTTTTTTTTTTCCTTTCTGGCTTTTCCATTTTCTGAATGAGTCTTTATTAGATTAAAAGAACTAACAATTTGTGTATGCTTTTGCAATAATTTGTTAGATTGCGTTGAGTTACAAGCATTATAAAAAGAAGGGGGTGAGTAAAAATAATTACACTCAAATTAATTTTTGAGATTAAAAGGGTGTCATTATTTTTTATATTAAAAGGTACACCGAAGGACTACCAAATTTGGAACTCGATTATTTTGAAAAAATAAATCATCAAACATTAAAAATTCTTATTTTTAATAACGTAAATATTATATAAAGATGGAGATCGATCTCTTTCCAGAGTCAGCGACTCGTTCCACGCCGCATAATGGGTTTGGTCGCTCTAATCTCTTCAACGCTTTCCCAATTCCTGTCTCAATATTTCCCCACCTTATATTGTTCCAACATCCATTCACCAATTTCATATCCTTCCAAATTCCAATGATCTATCTTCTAGCCAATGGAGTTTTTGTTCCATTTTAAAATGGATATGTTTGACATCTCTACAAGTTTCAAATCTGGTAAGATATTTGTTAGCAAGACATTTGGTGTTAGATGGAAATACTAGGCAAATTTGTTTTTAGTTTAATGGAGATATGGAAATAGCCTACACAAGTTGTTTATTATTATTATTATTAAAAGGTTTATGAAACTGTTAAAAAGGACAGTTGCCAATCTTCTCGAACTTCAAGAAAATTAATATACATTTTTGGAAGAAAAGCATTAGGGTCGCTCAGGGACATTGCTTTAGTTGGGTATGCCATCATGACCTATGCGGGACTTCGATCCATCGATATTATGGATATATATGTTGTGGTTATTATAGCTACTCGCCACAACGATATCCCCCCTAAGGAAAAACACCTCCTCATTTTGTTCGCTGCAATAGAAGAACAATGGATGACACATCATATAAAGCACATTGTCGAGGAACATTTAAGCCGAACAAAAAATTTGATGGTTGATGTCAAGACGTTGACACTCATTCATCGACTGGTAAGGGATTCTCCTTTCTACATCTTCAATGAAGAAGAACAAGAAATGCAGAGCTCCTCTAATACAACTCCACTGGTGTGGGTGTCCTAAAGTTTTGAGGATTGTTCCACCCCTAGCCTTCCAATTCTCTCTTTAGGTGCACAAATACTCTTCTTATTTGGCTCAGAGACTATTGAAGTTTAATATAATATCTAATGTTTTTCTTCGAAGAAGATATATGATGTTGAAGTTCAATATAATATTCCTATATGAATAAGGAATAAAGAATTTAACATTCAACCCATGTTTGAGGCTGGGATTTATTGGAAGACATACAATTACTCCATTTTCATTGCCTAGGTAACGCATGCATATGTATTGACTTATTACGAGTTGCACAATACCATTCACGTGCATTTGACATTAATGAAATTTGCCCCATGGTTTAAGAGTCAAGTTCGTTGTTACAATTGTAATTTATAATCCACTGGTATTTGTTTGTACGGAGTAATTATGTGAAAATGAAAGAGGAAATGATAATTCCTAGTCAATCCTAACTCTAGCTTTAAATATCTACTAACTGGATTTGCTAATTCAAATGGAAATTCAATTGATGGGATCAAAAGTTTTATGGGTAGACTTGTTTATCAGTAAAAATCCTACAATATATTCTGCGGGACTAGAGACTAAAAGTCTGAAACTGCCTAGGAGTTGAGGAAAACAAAAAATTGGATCATAAGTTTTATGGGTGGACTTGTTTCACAATAAAAATCATGCAACATATTTTGCGGGATTGGAAGGCGAAACTGCTTGAGAGTTGAGAGAAACAAAAAATTGTGGTGTCAACGCGAAGAAATTTCCCTGTCGTGTTCTTGGAGACATGGGTGTGAAAAAAGAATTACGCCACTCACTAGTAATCACATTGATTGAAATCTTGTCCAAAAAACATAATTAATTTGAAACTTTCTAATTGTTGTGTTTTGACCCAACTTTCTAATTATTGTGTTTTGCCAAAAATTGTTGAACAAAGAAAGACAAAATTAAACCTCTACTATTGATTGAATCTACCAAACCAAATTTATTATAGTAACACCTTATGTGTTAATATATTTTAAATAATTTCAAAATGTTATATTATTGTTTTCTTTTTCATACTAGAAAACACCAATATATATATCCCTCAACATTAATTGAAAATTATGAATACAATGTTGTGACTGCAATATCGTGATACTATGTTGAAATCAAACTCCAATACTATTTTTGGCCATAGTCTAACGAGTCGGAGGAATTGCCCGGAAAGTTATGGAAATTCTGGTTATATTTAGAGAAAATCCGGCAAGTATTTTTGTAAATCCAAGCTATAGTGGTTAAACTTCAAAATGTTAGGTGTCTTAGACGTTTTTGATGGTGCTAAATCTATTTCCACCATCAAAAACACGATTCAAACACTATCTCTACAAAAAAAAAAAATTGAATTTTTTTTATTTGGATTCAACCACTTTTGGTTATCTGAACAATTCTTCTGCTTTGTGTTGAGAGATAATACCGTTGCATTGAAATCAACTCTAAATTGACAATAAAAAGATAAAATAAAAAACATAATCAAAACTGTATTGTTAATAATTATTCATAGTAGATATTTTTTTTATTAAAATGTGAATCCATAATAATAGTTTATTAAACTGTGATAAGTAGGCAAAAACAAAAGTATG
>APFE031335005.1:913-13799 GCA_000404065.3 Pinus taeda
ACGTGAATCGTTGCTGGCTCTATTTTACTTTCCTTGGTTGTTGCGTTGCTCTCCCGGAACAATCTCCGCCTTCTCTATTTCTCTGTACTTAATGCCCCTCAGCTACTCTCCTTATCATTGTTTCTATCTCTCTTAGCAAACCCTACTCTAGAGGATAGAATGACTAATCACTCTGGTGTGTTCTCCAAGTGACCCTCAAGCCTCCTCTTATACTTTTCTTGTTGACATGTCAACAACCAAGATTAAGTCCCTAATCAATAGTTAAGATTATATTTGTCTTGTTCCATGTCCTTTGGACCACTATAACAAAGATTCAGATTAATACACATTAATATTTTATTTTTTCTAAGTTTAGACTTAGGGACTCCATTAAAAATATTGATTATTTTAATATCTCTTGATCTATTTAGAATATACCCAAACCCTTTCTGGGTATTGGATATCTCATATGCCCCAACCTCTCCACCAAATTTCGTGGCTAGAGGACATCCGATGCTAACCCAAATCAACACTCCCTCTTAGCGAGGATTGTGCTCTAGCAATACTCCTCATTGAGTATTACTCTGATCATTCGGCATCGATACCTGTGTTGATGTTAGGTCTTCTTGCCCAACATCCTATGCACTGCTGCATCCTGTAGTGCTTCTCATGGTTCAACCACTGCCACTGCTGCATCTATACGACAACTCCCTCTGCATCTGTGTTGTTGTTGGTCCTTCCTCCTAGAATTACTTTTTCACTGCACCTCCTCTCCTCATGTTGCATTGTTCTTCACACTATTGCACTACAACTCAGTTACTGAGAAGTAAGTAACTGATCTCCCAACTAACCTCCCTGTTGGGCTAAAAACATCCACTGATGTTGAAGCTCCCTCTGCCGCTGACAAGTGCTCCCTCTCTCTGACCTTTGCACTGCTGCAACAACTCCCTGCATCTCACACTGTTGCACACCTCATTGTGCGTTCCTACACTAGTGCAAAACTCTTCTGCCTCTCACATTATTATAGCTTGCTAGCTCTGCGCTGTCTCGGGACTCCTACATTGTAGCTCTCTCCACCACTCCATCTGCTTCCGTCTCTACCCACTCAGCCAGTCCTGCTACTCCTTGTTGGGGCTCCCGTAGCAAAGTCTAATCCAAGAGGTTGTGTACCTCAAGGATCTTGCCCCTCATCGCCTGTAGTATGCATAACTACAACTCGATGTCTCCCCACTTCCGCTTAAGTGATGCGTGTGCATTCATGGCACAATCATCGTTTGTCAAAACATCCTTCTTTGCCTGTGTTGGTGTTGCCTTAGTCTTGGAAGGCTCCCTTACTCTTCTTCTTTTTGCACTAGGTCGCATAATGACCCATCTCCCCATAATGGAAGCACTTGATCTTGGAGAGATATTTCTTCTTCTGCTTCTCCTACTTTCCCTCAGATGCTAGGGCCACATCCTCCTCCTCTTGCTTGACCTCGACCCCTTTTCTGCTGCTACCTGTCTTTGAATGTCATCTGATCTCTTCCTGGTGAAGGGCTGCCCACATCTCGTCCCAAGGTGGGAGAGTCTCTCTACTTAGGATACTTTGGACAACCACTTCCCAATCTTCTAAGACAACATTCATGGTTGTCCTCACCATAAGCTCTTGATTAAGTGTCGCTCCTATAACAGTCAACTGGTCTTGGATCTCATTCAATCCTCTGAGGAAGTTGTCAATCAATTGACACTTCTTCATTTGATATGACCTCATCTGGTTCTCAAGTGACATTCTTCTCTACACAGAAGTATGCTGGTACAGATTCTTAAGAGCCTCCCACATCTCAACTTGCTATTTCCTTCTTGGCTATATGTGGTACCACATGATCCTTGACCTCATCAAGGATAATGCACATGACCATCGCCATCGCCTCTTCGTACCTGTCATTATCATTGGGGTTGACTGGGACAACTACTACCTTTAAGGCAAAGTTCTTGACACGATTCCTGTCAAGTGCTGATAAGAATATGGCCTTCCAGACTATGAAGTTCGATGCTTCGTCTAGTATATCTTAGTCTCTTACCCTGTTTAGTGCCATTCCACTCCTCTACTTCCCTCCTGGAAGTTCTCCGTTTGACTCCTCTAAGTCTCTACTTCTCATCTGAATGTTCTCTTCTAGACTCCCTCTGAGTCCTGATTTCCCTTCTCGAAATCCTTTTTCCGCTTGTTGAGATGCCCCTTACTCTGATTGTCTTGTGCAACTGCACTGCTGATCCAGGTTCCTTGGCTAGAAACCCTTGGTAACAACTCCTCTAGCCTTGCTCTGTCAGTTACTGTTCTGACTACAGTACCTCACTAGCTCCACTTTGCAATATTTCTGCAGCCTTCTAGACTCCAACAAATGCCTCTCTCTGAACTGTGTCAGCCCCTCTTTTCCTCATGCTGGCTCTGTGTCACCCTAGATGGGTCTACGTTGGCCTTGGGATGCCCTGTGTCAGCTCTCTGGCCCTCTGCGTCAGCAATGCTAGCCCCTCTAAGGCTCTGTGTAGCTCCTGACTTCTTCTACGTGGCTTTGGCTAGCTCTGTGTCACACTTCTTGGCTTCTGCGTTGCTAGAAACAACTTTTGTCACCTCAAGAGAACTGTTTTCTACTGATATTGCTCCGCTCAGCTGATGTCTTTTAGTCCTCCTATGATCTGCAATCACACTTTGATACCATGTTGAAGTTTCTAAGTTTACTTAGTTTAGAAACCCTTCATGCACTTTTCGATTTATTCCTACCTACTTGTTATTTTTCTTTAACATGTTATTTACAAAGTAAATACTAAAAATAAACACGAGTGCATGCTCAACATATTATAGATCAACAACTAAAAGAAACAAGAACAAACACACCCCATGACACCATTATTTTTGGACCAATGTCCCCAGAAAAACCCAATGTGGGAAAACCGGTGTAGCTATCTGAGGGTTTTCTTATTAACAAATATCAGAGTCCAATATGGGTGCCGAAATTGGCCTACCCAATAGAGAATTTTCTTAGCAGCTATACCTCACAGTTTGAGAGAAATCTCCTGGCTGAAACCCCAGAAAATCCTTTCGGGAGCTCCTTAGCACAAAACTACTCTACAACCTCAGCATTTGCCCAATCTAAACTACGTCAGCCCCTCTCTATCTCATGTTGGCCCCACATCAACCCCAGGAGGCCCTGTGTCAGATTTCTGGGCCTTTGCATCAGACACACTGGCCTCTCTAGTACTCTGCGCAACACTTGGCTACCTCTGCATGGCCCTGCGTGAGCCCTTGCTGGCTCTGTGTCACTCTCCTTGGCTATTGCACTGCTCTCTCGACACAATCTCTGCTGATCCAGATTTAAAGAGGAAAGCAAAAAATTACAAAGATAACCATAAACACATAGATGTAGTGGAAATAATTCATTTCATCAATGTAAAATACTAAAATATTCTTATAAACAACAATGGGAATAAACCAGCTAGGGCGATGGTAGCTTATCTCTGAGAAGAGATGTGGCAGCTAGATGCCTCTGAACTGTGTTACAATGAGGCTCGAAGGCCTATTTATTGTTGAGAAATAATGGAAAACCCTAAACATCCAAAAACCTAACCCTGGAAGATGAAATGCCAAATTGTGGGCCCTGTTTTGGTAAATTGGTACATCAACTTCCCGGGGTTGTACCTTTGGCATATGATCTCCGTTTGACGTGCACAATATCTCGTTAGAAAGACCTATATGAGAAATAATACTTCGGGAAGAGAAATATCGGTCCATGGACCCATGTTGCTCCCAGTTTTCCCAAAAAACGTTGTTTAGGGCCTCAAAATGACTCCGGAAGTTCACGACTTGAAAAACTACTAAAAATAGTAAACTGTGCTACAATTAAGGAAACTAAAAAGCTGAGAGAAAAAATGGTGGGGGCCCATGTGGACTTGGTAGGTGGCGACCAATATCCACCTGGATTATTCCTTCCCCCTTAGGAAGAAATGGTCCCCATTGCATTGAGTTCCTCCATGAGATGAGGAAACTTTTGCTCAACTTGGTCCTTGGTGAGCCACTTGCCCTGGTGAAGGAGTTGGCCTACTTTGACCACTCAGTACAGTTGGATATTCTGCTGGTGAGTGTACCTGATATTTGCATCCATGATCCAATCAGTTGTAGCTTGTTCCATGCAATTTGGATTTAACTCTATGGGTGTAAGTTGTTCTGCAATGTCGGATGTGTCTGGCAATGGTGTAATGTATGGCAGAAGGTGGTCCACATTAAACACTGGGTGTAGGCCAAGGAATGGGGGAATGCTGAGCTCAAATGCATTATCCAACATAGCCTTGGTATAGGGACCATATCGGAGTGGCTTGAGTTTTCGATAGGCTCCGTTCGGCCTTCCTTTTGCAAATGCAACCAGACTTTGTCGCCCACGGGAAACTTGTATGGCACCCGATGTTGATCATGTTGCTACTTGTACTTGGCATTTGATTTCTCCAGAATGTCATGGACTTGCTGGCGAATATGTTGTATGTTCTCAATGAAGCTGGTTTCCTTATATCTTTGGATCGGACATGAGCGAAATCTGCATGAGTACCTACAAATGGCATGGCCACGTCAATGGGACATAGTGGCTGGAATCCCAAGCCCACCTGAAAAGGGTTGTGTCCAGTGGAGTTGTGGAGAGCTTGGTTGTAGCTTTGTTGAACATAAGGGAGGCTCTCGTCCCATGTGCATGGATTCTTTGAGTTGTACATGTGCAAAATGTGTACAATCATCCTATTGACAACCTCTATCTGGCCATTAGTTTGAGGATGGAAAGTTGTGGACTTAGTGAGTTTGGTGTCTATCATCGACTAGAGACTGGACCAAAATGTACTGACGAACTTGCTATCTCGATTTGAGATGATAGACTGTGGGATCCCAAAGTGTACCCACACTCGTTCAAAGAAGAGTTTAGCAGTGGCTTCTACTGTGATATTCTTCTTGTAGGTCACCATAATGGCCATCTTCGAGAACCTGTCGACGACCACAAAAACACAGTCATTTCCATGCTTAGTGGAAGGAAGGCCTGACATGTAATCCATGGAGATGGATTCCCAAGGTCGACTAGGGGTAGGCAGCAGGGTATAGAGGCATTGCTTCTTGATGATCGGTTTGGCAATGTCGCAGGCAGTTCATGATCAAATGTACTTCCCAACATCCTGTCGAAGATTCAGCCAACAGAAATACTTCTGCAATACTGCCACCATTTTCTCGACCCCGAAATGTCCACCAACCTGATTGTAGTGTGCTTCCCAAATCATCTTGGAATGCTCACTTGAAGGAACACACAGGTGACCCAGATTGTATAACAGGGCATCCTAGAGGTGAAAATCTAGAACATGCTGACCCTCCAAGAGTGTCTGGTATGTGTGGCCGAATTCTGGGTCATTTTTGTAAAGAAGTGGCCAATCAGAAGTCTCGTGCCCACAAGATTTGAGCACGGTGGTTAACGCCATGATCGGTGGTCGACTGAGGCAATCTACAACATTATTTGTGCTACCCTTCTTATACTTGATATTCAAATGGAACTGTTTCAGGTATGTGGACCACTTCTGATGGCAATCATTCTGCAATTTCCCTTGGGTCTGTATGAACTGCAAGGGTCAGTGGTCTGTGTGGATGACTGTTTCCTTCCCCAAAATGTAATGCTTGCATTGTCAGCATGCATGCACAATGGAATACATCTCTTTACCATAAGTGGGATACTTATGAAATGTGTCTTAAAGTGTCTCTCTATGATATGCTACTGGATGCCTGTGTTGAGTAAGGATTGCCCCAATAGCATAGTCAAAGGCATCTATCTTAACCTCAGATGGTTGTTGTAAGTCTAGTAATGCGAGCATTGGTGCTGTGCAGAGACGATCTTTCAACTTTGTGAATGCCTTTAAAGGAATTTTTCTTTCACTCCTCCCTTGGTGACTTGACTCAAGGGCCAAGTGATATGAGAAAATCCCAACACAAACCTTCGGTAGAAGTTGGCAAGACCTAGAAATCTATAGAGCTCTATCAAAGTGGTTGGAGATGGCCAATCCTGAATGACTTGGATCTTGGCTAGATCCACATGTACCCCCTATTCATCAATAATGTATCCTAGATACTGAACTTGGGTCACGCCAAAAGTGAATTTCTCTAAATTGGCATATAACTTGTGTTTTTGCAGTGTTTGGAGAACCTGTCGGATGTGGTGGAGGTGCTCTTCCCAATTCTCATTGAAGATGAGGATGTCATCCAAGCATACTACTACAAATGAGTTGGTGACTTCCCACAATGTGTCATCCATTAGCCTCATGAACGTTGTAGGAGAATTCTTCAATCCGAAATGCATAACCAACCATTCGAAAAGGCCCTCCTTGGCTTTGAAGGCAGTCTTCCACATATTGGAGGGTTTGATTGGTACCTGGTGATATCATGACTTCAAGTCAATGTTGCTGAAATATTTTGCCCCCTTTAGTTGGTCTAGGAGGTCATCAATCTGTGGGATTGGGTACCTATTATGGACAGTGATGTTGTTTAGTGCCTGATAGTCAATACATAGCCTCCAAGTCCTGTCCTTCCTCTGTGCCAACATGATCGGGCTCCCACAGGGAGATGAACTTAGACGGATGTGACCTTTCTGTAGCAACCCCTAAATCTACCTCTTGATTTCATTGTTCTCTAGAACAAAGCATTGATAGATTGGTCCATTGGGTAGCGGCGCACCTGGGTTCAGATTGATGGAGTGCTTGACCTAATAGTGCAGAGGAACCCCTAGAGGGTAGGTGAAGATGCCCTCGTACTCCTCCACGACCTTGTCCATTTGTAGTTGTCGTGTGGAGGGGCCTTGTTTAGAGGTCGTGGCCACCATATTCTTCTTTCCTTCAGGGCGTATCATCAGGAAAACAAATTTCCCAGTTTTGGAAATGAGCTTACTGCATTTTTTCGTAGTAACCAAAGAGATGGCGGTAGGCGGTGCTACCTCCAGTATCCTTTACAACTTATTTCCCAAAGTAACAATAACAACATGGGGCCTTGATTCATACACAACATGTCACTTCCATAAGTATGGTTGTCCTAATAATACATCACAAACTTCAAGGGGAGCAATGTCACACAATACCTCATCCATGAAGGGCTTGATGTTGTATGGAAGGCGACACTGCTGGCTCACGTGGATATGCCGTCCTTGGTGAAGCCACCCGATGGTATATAGTTGTGGATGTGCTGTGGTCGGTAAGCCCAGTTGCTTCACGACCTCTGCCAAAATGAGGTTCTTTTGGCTCTCACTGTTGATAATGAAATATAGCGGGGAGCCCTTTACCCACATCTAGGAGTGGAAGAGACGCTCCTCCTCCTCTAGATCTTCGGGTTCCTCCTTCTGGATCTTCGTGGTGGCAATGGTGGCGTTGGGCTTTGCATGGATAATTTGATTCCCTTTGTCATTCCCCTTGTCAGGTTCTGACTCAAAGTCAGAACATGCATCTAATTCTGAAACCTTTAGCTCAGCCACCAGTGACTGCTTGTGTTGAGATTGCAACAAGATGATGGAGCTTAGTGAAAAGAGTCACCTTCACTAAGTGGGCCCGGAGGCAAATTATGGCGCAAAGTCTATTTTTAGACTATGTCTATTTCTAGACATATGGATCATGTCTATGAGTTGCAGGATGTTGTTTATGGATGATTGGTCAAGTTGGGAAAAAATAGATGGACTTCTATTTTTAGATCACAGCGGAGTGACTGCTCAGTCTAAATATAGAACAGTCAAATATTATTAGCTCATAATAATATTAGACTATAAACTTTGTCTTATTCTCTTGGAGCACTTCAGGATGAGCTACGGATGTGGTACATGCAGCTGTCAGAAGGAAATACATTTTCCTTGTGGGTCATTTGAGTTGTTGAATGCATGACTTCAGTTAGAACTCAATCAGTTGAGTTTGGTGGAGTTGATTGTGGAGTTGATGGAGTTGTGTTCAGTTTGACTTGGTTAAACTAGTTGTAATTAGTATAACTACAAATAGACTAATGATGAGTTGTTAAAATAATTATTAATTAATAATGCAACTAAAGAATACATCAGTTTACTCAGTTGCATGTCAGTGCATGTTCAGTTCAGTAGGGATAGGTGTTAGGGGATCAGATTGCTATCAGTTGTGACTATAGTTGTGCATGAGGATTTGCACAATCAATGGGATTGAGTTATTCCAATGAGAATTGGCCAATAAAAAGTGATTATAGCCTCCACTCACGTGATTCCCAGTGTGAGTGATTATTTTGAGGTAAATACGAGTTTGGTTCAACCATTCTCATCCATTCTTGAGCAGGTATTGAGCAGTGGGGGCAAGCAAGCAGTGGAATAGATTTGGAGATCCGATCTGAGCTCTATTGTGTGTAATAGGTGGAGATAGTGCTGGATACTTGTGAGAAGTATTGACTATTGTAATGTTACATGTTCTCAATCATTAATATACAGATATTGTGGGGTTTTCAGCTGTAATCTTTCCCTGGGTTACACACTGTGTTAATGTGTGCATGCTCTTGATGTTTTATTGTTATTGATGCTGTTATATTGATGATCAACGTAGAGGAGCTAATGTATTGTGTATGTATTTTGCAATAGTACATGATCAGGATAATCTCCATTGAATATGTGTTTATTATTCAAAATTTCTACATGGTATCAGAGTTGTTGATCATCAGATCTACTATTTAGGAAGTGTTTACATTCTATTTCTTCAGGCAAAGTCTGTAATCGGGTGAGGTAGCCTCTGGATTCATCCTTCCTTTGGAAGGTGAGATATCCGGTGAATGCCCATACAGTGGATCTCTGTACAAGAAATACCTTGTTCTCACGAATTCTAGATCGGAAGCGGTTGAGTTGGAGCTGGAGGAATTCGAATTTGCAGCAATGTTTTATTGGTGTCAAAACTAAGATGTCTTTCATAGGATTGCAATTGGAGTATGCCCTTGAGGGCAATATGAACTATATTGCATGGAAGGACAGGATGGAGGTAGTATTGGATGATAACAGGCTGAAGGAGTTCATAGAGACGGATGTCCCAAAGCCTAGTGATGCTACTCAAGCTAATGCTTGGCAAAAGAAGACCGCAAAATGTCGAAGGTTCTGTTGGAGGGCATGAAGGATCACATTGTGTCCAACATGCAAGGAAAGAATTATCCATATCTGATTTGGAAGGCTTTAACAGATATATTCCAAAGCAAGAGCGATCAGAGGAAGCTGGTGCTCAAAGATAAACTCAGAAACATCAAATGCGAGAAGGGTGACAGTATGCCCAAGTACCTCACGAAGTTCACTCAGTGTGGAGATGAGCTGGCAAGTGTGGGGGTTACTATCGATGATGAGGACTTGCTGAGCTTGGCTCTCCTTGCTCTTTCGAAGAGTTGGCATTCCTATTAGGACTTTGTTAATGGTCGAGAGAAATTGCCAGGATGGAAAAGACTGTGGTCAGATCTTGTGCAGGAGGAGATCAGGCAGAGTACCAGGGATGGATCTTCATCAAAGGGAGCTGATGAAGAAAAGTGCACTTTGGATGCCAAAGCAAAGAAAGGGAAGAGCAAGAAATCTTCTCAGTCTGGTGCGAAAGGAAAGAAGCATGACATGTCTAAGGTGAAGTGTTTTCACTGTCACCAGCCTGAACACTATGCCACTAATTGTCCGCAGAAGAAGAAGAAGAAGCAAGCTGTTGGATCTGCAGTAGGAGAGGCTCTAGCTTCAAAGTTTGAGATTGATTTTTCATTGATCTCATGCTTGGTTTCAAGTGTTATGGGACCGGTGTGGTTCTTGGACAGTGGTGCATCTTTTCACATGACGGGAGACAGAGATTTGTTTTCTGATCTGGAGGACAAAGATCTTGGAGTGCACATCGAGATGGGCGATGATGGTAGATACAGTGAGACCAGTATCAATACCATTTCCTTTGAGAGGGAGTCTGGTAAACCCTTCATATTGAAGGAATTCATGCATGTTCTAGGATTGAAGAAGAATCTTATCTCTGTGGCGATGTTAGAAGACAAGGGGTATGATGTTGTTTTCAGTAAGCGAAAAGCTTTCCTGTGCAACAAGATTACTGGTGAGACCCGGAAGATAGGGGTTCGAGTAAGGAACCTTTATCAGTTGCATGTAGATGGATGTGCAACAATGGCAAGAAAGGCAGAAGGATTGGTGAGCCGGGATGATGGCGAGTTGTGGCACAGGAGATTGGGTCACCTTCACCATGGAGCCTTGAAGATACTGCGGCAGATCACTGCAGGGCTTCCTAAAGGCACACTTGCGCAGTCAAATCAGTGCAAGGGGTGTACTTTGGGGAAGTTTGTGAAAGCCACCTTTCACGAGAAGGATAGTCGCACCAGGACGATCCTTGAGAGAATTCACACAGATGTGTGTGGACCTTTCTCAATTGCTTCGACAGGAAAACACAGGTATTATGTGATTTTTGTTGATGATTTCTCTCGTAAGTGCTGGATCTTCTTCATGCAGAAGAAGAGCGAGACATACTCAAAGTTTTGTGAGTTCAAAGCATTGGTCGAGAAGGAGTCGGGGAAGAAGGTGAAGGCTCTTAGGAGCGATAATGGTGGTGAATACATCTTGGACGAGTTCAATTATTTCTACAAAGTAGAAGGGATTCGAAGAGAGCTCATAGCTCCCCATAACCCGCAGCAGAACGGGGTTGCTGAGCAAAAGAACAGAACAATCATGGGTGCTGCACGGGCGATGTTGCATGATGAGGGCCTACCCCTTCACTTGTGGGCAGAAGCATGCAATAAAACAGTTTATGTGCAGAACCGTTGTCCTCATAAGACACTTGGCATGAGTACACCCGAGGAGGCTTATTCTGGTAAGAAGCGTGATCTTTCTCATTTGAGGGTTTTTGGTGCTAACGTTTACATGCATGTGATGAAGGATGCCAGGAAGAAGTTGGAGCTGACCGCAGAGGTTGGGATATTTGTGGGGTACACTGATACGCCCCACAACTATCGTGTGTATTTTCCAGACAATGGTAAAACTGTTGTGCGATGAGATATAAAATTTCAGGAGGAGAAAGGCATGAAGTGTTCTCTTGAGAGGGAGCTACACTTGCATGCAGATGAGGAGCTATTAGTTCCTAAGGATGAGCTTCAGGACATGGATCAGCCACAAGATGAGGTTCATGGAGTGGAAGAGACCACTCAAGTAGTGACAACCATCAGAGGGAAAAACCGCTTGACAGAAGTTGAGCGACTGGCTCAAGATGCAGAGAATGTTGTAGGACCACCTAAGCCCAACGTAGACAGAGACGATCACCTGATCGGTACACTAGATACATGCCTCTTATGAGTAAGTGTGTTGTGGTTGAGCCATCCTCTTTCGAGGAAGCTGTGGAGGATCCCGCATGGGTAGACGCCATGGTGGAAGAGTATAATTCTATTGTCAGAAATAGTGCATGGGAGATTATTCCTAGACCGGAAGGGAAATCAGTGGTGGGTTCAAGATGGATCTACAAAGTTATGCAGGCAATTGATGGGAGTGTGGAGAAGTACAAGGCAAGATTTGTTTCCCGAGGCTTTTCACAGATACAGGGGATCGATTATGAGGAGACCTTTGCACCTGTCACAAGGTATTCTTCCATACGGATGATTCTTGCTCTCTCAGCGCAGATGGGATGGCACATTCATTAGATTGATGTGAAGAATGTGTTCCTCAACGAAGTCATTGAGGAGGAGGTGTACATTGAGCAGCCCAAAGGCTTTGAGGTCTTCAGCAGCGAGTCGCATGTGTGCAGGCTCAAGAGAGCACTGTATGGGTTGAAGCAAGCACCATGTGCTTGGTAGACACGGATAGACAACTATTTCACTGAACTTGGATTCTCCAAGAGTGAGGCAGATCCTAACCTATACCAGATTGTGGTGGAGGGTAAGTTGCTTATCATTGTACTGTATGTAGATGAATTTATTCTAACGGGTGATGAGCTGTTGATACTTTCATGCAAGGATGATCTTGCTAAGGAGTTTGAGATGAAGGACTTCGGCCTCCTTCCCTATTTACTAGGATTGGAAATATGGCAGCGGAATGGTGGACTGTTTGTTTCTAAGGGTAAGTATGCTTGGGAGATACTGGAGAAGTTCAACATGCATGGCTACAAGCCTGTTGATACTCCTCTTCCTGGAGGTTGGAGGAAGGAGGATGCCACTTTGGGAGAAGAAGTGGATGCCATTGTTTATCAACAGTTGGTGGGGTTGCTGATGTATTTGGTCAACACATGACCTGATATATGCTATGCATTTAACCAGCTTTCACAATCTATGGTTAAGCCTACCAAGCTCTTCTGGAAGGCGGGCAAGCATGTATTGCGCTATTTGAGAGGCACATCAAGATATGGATTGTGGTACAGACAGGAGGATGAGGTGAAGCTATGTGGCTTCACGGATGCAGATTGGGCAGGAAGCCCAACGGACAGAAAGAGCACATCAGGAGGGGGCTTCAGTATTGGATCGACAGTAGTTTCTTGGTACAGCAAGAAGCAGAGATCTGTGGCACTCAGTTCAGCAGAGGCCGAGTATATGGCAGCAAGTTTGGCTACATGCGAGGCTATATGGATGAGGAAGATTATGGTATGTTTTTTCAGTTCTCATTTGGATCCTACTGTGATTTACTGTGATAACCAGAGTTGCATTAAACTCACGGCTAATCCTGTATTTCATGATAGATCTAAACACATTGACATCAGCTACCATCATATCAGAGATTATGTGCAGTGGAGGATCATGTTACTTTCATACATTCCAAAGGAGGATCAGGATGTTGATATCTTAACGAAGGCGCTCACCAGGAGAAAATTCGAATACCACCGAGGTAGGATAGGGGTTGTTGATAATCCATATCTTGTCGAGAGGGAGTGTTGAGATTGCAAC
>APFE031335039.1:3791-36867 GCA_000404065.3 Pinus taeda
AGGGGGGCGGGTAGCCGCCCTCTACGGGGTTCGGGGTAGCGCCCCGAAATTTTCTTTTTTTGGACCCTATATTAGGTTGGGCAAACCTACCTATGGTTTTTCGGTCCATAGTTTTGGATGCGATGGTTTTCGGTCCATGGTATTGGATGCTTCAGCATGTATAAATATGTATTGTAACATTGAAAGGAACAGAATGAAAAATCAAGTTGGTAGTCCTGGTTTTGGGATCCAGGGGAAATCTCTATGCATATGTGTTTTTATGTGTTATACTCTTGCATTGTTTATTTTTCTGTGATTTAGAATTCGTATGAAGGTAATTTCTGTAGGGGTTAAAACCTACAATTAGGATGAAATATCTGGGGAATAGAGACTTTGCATATCGGTACAGGAACAAATCATTGGGTCCTTCTCATGGTTCGGCAATATGGAGGAGCTTCCAAAAGGTTCTACATTTTTTTCAATAATCTGGTCTGGAAATTTCAAACTGGCAACAACATTCTCATCGGCCTTGATTCTATCATGGGTGTTGAGGTGGGTTTCCCTATCCCACACCAACTTCTATTGTTCCTATAGAGTATATTTTTCTAGGCACAGGTCATTCAAGAATGGCAAGGTGCAATACCTAGATGGAAATCTGCTAATGAGATGGGTCTCAATGATCAATTGGCTGCCCAATGGGATAAGGCTATGGGATATGAAGAGTGGTGGGATAATCCGAACAGAGGATAATGAAAACATAGTTTGGCGGGATATGAGAGGCAGAACCAATGTTTTGGTCAGAGATATATATCTCTCCTTAATTGAAGAACAACATGATCATTCATGGAAAACATTTCCAAATACTTTCTCGAAATCTGGATGCCCATTAAAAATTATATTTTTCTCGTGGCTTGTATTTCATAATAAAAACCTCACATGGACTAATCTACAAAAAAGGAATTGGCACGGCCCAGTTATCTGCTCGATATGTCTATCTGAGACAGAGGACAACATGCACATATTTCTTTTCTGCCCCCTCACACAGGTGCTTTGGAAGAAGTTGGCTTCACACTTTGGTTTTCCTGCCATAAGTCATTCATCCATTATGGAAGCCTATGAATGGTGGAATGCCCAGAAAATTATCTGGCGGCCTATTCCCCTTATTGTCTGCTGGTTTGTTTGGATATGGCACAACAGAAAGATTTTTCAAAATAACAAAGATGATTTCAAGCATATATATGACAAAAGTATCCCCTATTATCTCTCTATCCTCCCATATATTTCCCAACCAATGAAAGTTCAAGTAAATGCAAATTCCCTTCCTCGGTACATTTACCCACGGGCTCACTTTGATGGAGCTGCAAAAGATGATTTATGTACATGCAGAATTTTCATCAGCATTGTAAAGGACCAGTATTTTTCAATCTTCTGGAATGGTGGCCCAGGGACTAGCAACGAAGCTGAGGCCATGGCTCTACATGGTCTCCTCATCTTTTGCTCTTTTTTGAATACTGGCCCAATTAAAACTTTCGAGGACTCCAAAATTATCATTGAGCATGTGACCGGAAAACAGTCCATAAAAAATGACAATCTTTCTCGCTGGTTGCATAGGATTTCATCAATATGGTAGTCTTCACTTTTTTCCATCTCACATATTAAGCATTCACAGAATATGATGGCTGACAAGCTATAGAAGAGGGGCTTCCAGACACAAAGCGGCATTTGGCATTTGAGCATCACTGTGGAATCCAACGAGTTCCAAATTCATCCATTCTCCATGCCAGGTATATATAAATCTTATCTATCCTGGTATGTATCATGATCCCATCCTTTAAACATTGTCCTATGCTCAGGTATTATGATTTTGGCTCCTCATCTCTCTGTATTAGTATCTAATATAACTATCAGTCAACATAGTAGATCTATCAGCAAATGTTGTCATGATTCTGTAGATGAATATGGTCCCAATTTGTATTAGATTGGAAATACTATCAATATCTCCATACTATACATGACGAATTATCATAATATGAAAATATGCAGCTTGTTCTTCTGAAAACAAATTATAAGTTATTATTAGTCCCTGCAATCTGGAAATGGCCAATTAAATAGAGTCTTTAATATATATGATTGAAAAAATTAAATAGAGTATTTAATATAAATGATTGAAAAAAAAAGATTTGGCTAAGTGAGATTTTAAGATAAATATTATAAGATGCAATATTCATAACATTAAGGATATAAAATGATATTATAAAATAAGAATAAACTCATTCATAGTGGAGTATTTAAAGTGTTCACTCACATCATATAAATTTGCATTATGTACACTTAAGCTTAAAGCCTGAAAACTAATCTTAAAGTTTAAAGGTTGAAAGTCAAGCTCCATATTCATACACATGGGTCATTGGTATGCTATATAAAACATCGGCTTATGGAGATAGAGTAATCAAATTTGACAAATAATGTAACTCACTTAAATCTTGTTTGTGTAGATGAAATAAAAATTTTATGTTCGACATCGGGAGCCGCCCTTATGTAGCTTTGTAGTGTTATTAAACTAGCAATAGATTTAGGCTTTAATAAAGTGGGTATGTTTATCAATTTGATTAGACAATGGATACATTCATAATTGTGGAAGATTTATGAATTTATTCAAAATGCATGCTATATATATTTTTATTACTCGAAATGTTAAAATACTCCAAAATCCCTATTTGAAAGTGGGGTTCAAACTTGTTTATTGTCTATAAGGTCATTCTCGAGTCTAATACATCACCTTGAAAATTGAGATTGATTTTTCTTTTTACCATATGTACCTTCAATTCTTTCTCAATATAATTAAAATTTCAAAGTTTGGTTCTTCATAAAAAGTAAATTATAGAAAAAAATTTCAAGTTCACTTGTTTAAAAGTAATTTTTGGACCACTCACAAACCCTAACATACATAGGGCATATATTAGAAAAATTTACCAAATGTACCTTGATAAGTCACAATCTTCTCCACATTTCATGGTCTGAATTATCCTAGAAAATAGATTATAGTGAAAATCTTAAGATGACTTTTTTGAAATAGATTTAGAGACCAATACAAACCCTAAATTCCACAGTTACTATAGCCTAAAGGATAGTGAATCAACACTTGAAATTTTAACCAAATTTCCATTTGATGTAGCCTCAATATGGTCAAAATTTTTCCATCTAAATTTTCCCTTAAAAAAACTTATAGTGAAAATGTCAAGATGACTTGTTTGAAACATATTTGAGGACCAATCACAAATCTAACACTAGTATTATAGGGACCTAACATAAAATATCGAGAAATAGCTAATACTAGTATTATAGAGTATACCCCTAAAAAGGAACACTCATTGACACTTGCACAAATCCTCTTGAAGGTCCCCCATATGCAGAGGAGGGGGTCCTAGCGAAGCATTAGAGGGTCATGTCCCTTGCAACCTCGGACATTCTATAGCATGATGTCCTTCTATATGACAATTTGTACACCAAACTTGTGGACAATCAGGCCTTGCAGAGTTCATCTCCTTCAGTCTTTTAGTTAAAATAACTATCAAATTTTGCAACATTTTCAAGGTAGGATCAGTTGAAGTAGACCCTAGTTTACGTTTATTAGGATATATTATCATTGCTTCAATCTTCATCACCTTCTCTATTGTGTCTTGCAAATTATTAATCTTTTGTTGTGTTAAAGGTATCCTTGTTAAAGGCAACAGAGCATGAATGAACCATTCCTTTTGATAGTCTAGGTGGATGGTATGAGTTAGCTTGCTCAAAGCATCCTTAAAACTTTGCATATATTCCCATGTAGTCTCCCCTTCTCTCTCCCTAATTTCCCTTAATTATGTTAGAGCCTGCTACTTGGTCTGAGGTAATTTGAACTCTTTAATGAACTCTTCCCTTAATGCATCTATATTTAAATTTGGAATATTTGGAGTAGCTTTTATATACCACATAATCTGAGCTTGGTCACTTAGATTGGTTTGAAAGTCAGCTAACTTGGTTGCATCTAGAGTTCCTCTAGACCTTTAAATCGCCTCACATAAGTACCAATGTTGCTCCACGTCTTCATCACCCCGACCATGGAACTCAAGGTACTGGGTAAAGGAACCACCCACATTACTAGCCATTGGAACAAGAATAAAAGAAACTGAAACAAATACTTACGAACCAAGTTGAGAAATATTACCTAAACCTTGTTAATCACCAAATACTACCTATATTTAGCTTGCAAAACTTCAAAGCTTTAATTAGTTTAGGAAGGAACATTACTGGATTAGAATAAAGCACCAAAGGAAGGGACAGAGAAGGAATGGCTAAGTTGCTACCTTGCAAAACATTAAGTTTTGGGAAAAAAGCATCTTCATAAAAGAACATTGTTGAATACTCGAAGTTTCTGCCTCAACATTGGGGGAAAACCACCCGGTCGGGACCTTAGAGCAGACCCTTTTCTATTTGGGATGGTGGCTCTGACTGGAAATTATGGGACTAGTTTCCCTTAAAATAAATTATAAAAATGGATGGAGTATATAAGTATAATGCTATGATATAGTTAAAACTGAAAACAAAGAGTACTTAATGGGACCAGTTTCCCTTAAAATAAATTATAAAAATGGATGGAGTATATAAGTATAATGCTATAATATAGTTAAAACTGAAAACAAAGAGTACTTATACTAAATATCTATCCCACGAAAGCTTAAATTGAATCAATCAAATTTTGAACAGATGCCACTTAAGGTGTAAAAGAGCATATAAACATATGTCAAACGTAAATGAAATGGATAAGCAAAATTGGGAGCTTAACTGATTAAAAAAAAATGCCTATCAACATAATTATTTTTTTCCTCGCTACTTAAAATAATATTTTGAGTAAAATCAATATAACAACATTGGAAAAAATTCATTTGCTACCTCACATTGATGTAATTTTCAACTACTTGTGAAGGTTGGAAAATATCAATCTACATAATGATTACATGGCTTTCTATATCAGGTATAAGATCATTCAAAATTTACAATATTAGTTATATACTTCAACTATGTAATGGTAAACAATGATTCATATATATTAATATGATTCATAACTTCTCTAAAGCACTTGAGAAATGGATAAGGAAAGATTGCTTTCTATAAATTTTACAGGAAATTTAAAGCACTTGAGAAATGGATAAGGAAAAATTGCTTTCTATAAATTTTATAGGAAATTTGAAGAATACAAGTGAAGTCAATTTGATATAAATAAAGTTAATTATTTTATTTTAGCTTAAACTTCCAAAATATTTAAAAATAATTCAAATAGACTAAACATGTGCATAACTTTTAAGTGCAACTTAATTTCAAATGGAACAAGGCAAGCTGCAAGGCAACAAGTCCCTGCATTGAGTGGGGTAGTTGCCATGTCTCTAATAATGCTCTAATTGAAGATCCAATTGCCTTTGAACAGGAACGGAAGACAATAAGTCCATGGACACCAGAGGAAAACAAGATATTTTTGGACACTTTCTTCTTGTATAACAAGAACTTCTAGTAAATTGCATCTTTCATAGAGCACAAGACTGTTGCAGATTGTATTAAATTAAGAACCGTAGAGATTATTCAATTCCATCTGCTTACTTAGCTACCACAACTCCTCCAAGCAATCGGCGAAGGGAAATGGTTGCTATTTCTATTGATAATCTGCCCGATCCTGCAAGTGTAAATAGTGACAATGGCGGGGTTGCAAAAAGTAATTTAAGCAAGAATATAGACGAATAATCAGTTTGTCTCTGTCGTTTCAAGCAACCTTGATAACCATCTAGGAAATTTAGGTAATTGTAAAAAAATATTTTTTTTGTGTGACGCTGGCATGTTTTTACCTCAGTTTTACATTTTTTTGGTTTGATTTATAGTTCTGACATTTTATTCTTGATGTTGTCTCAAGTGAAATGCATATCCAAAAAAATCAGGTTATTGTAAAAGATTAAAAATTATGTTACCCCGTTTTGTTTTTCCCTTGGTTCAAGAATTTTCAGTTTGCAACAAAAAGTGAGGAGCAGTGCAAAGCCTTTCTCAGTAAAACTCGCAAGCAGCTTGGACTTGACCAAAAATGTTAACACAACAAAAAATAATAAGTGATTATGAGAAAGACTCTTGAATTTATAAGAAAATGTTGAAACATCAACACCAACAACAAATAAGTCATAAATAGAAAACAATAATAATAAATAAGGTCAGAAATGAACCTTGGATTCATTTATTTGAAAAGAGTGAGTCGGCAATAGCAGCAACCAAAGGTTAAAACAACAACAATAAACAATGGTAGTATTCAAAAATAATGAAATAGGTTTAAAACTTTCAGAACGTTTTATACCTATGCTCTGTAAAATCAGCCCATTTATCTCATTCCTTTGGACCTGGAAGCAGGAAAAGAAAGGAACCCAATGTGATTAGTTCAATATATGTAAAATTAGACTTTCTCTGTCTAGTCATGAGTTGAACTCTCACCTGAGAATCGATTCTTTCAATGTGATAGTCTAGCCATATATATACTCACCCCAACTACGGTGGAAACTCCAATCTCAGCAGCTTTCACAGACAACTGATTCATAAATTAGCAATGAGTTAATTTTGAAGCTAATCAACTAATTCTTCTTTACACTAGGGAAAAACATTAGGAAAAAGAGACTTGAACATTTGGGATTTAACTAGAATGAACATACATAAATATACATAACTAAAATTTACCTATAGCTGGACAAAACTTGATGCTAGTATACAATATCATTTTACAACACAAACCTATGACACATGATGGATTAAACACAATGTTCTAATAGTAGGCAACCTGTTTTCAACTATGATCCCTAAGCTCAGAGCCAATGAAAATGGAAAGTATATAAATGTTTTATCAATTATGAGTAATCAAACAGAAAATGAGACAAGGTAACAATATAATCTTGCAACTAAAAAAAACGAGTGCAGGAAATCCTCTCATTTCTTTTTCATAGTTACACATACAATATATGTAACCCCAGAGAAAAGTATTAACTCCATTAGAGAAGTAGAAGAATATAATTTTAAACATGTAAACTGGAATGGTAAGTCACCAACTACATAAGACTTCATTACCTGAACAACAAGTATCATTACAAGAAATAAGAAAAACAACCTGCTTGCAGAAGCCATGGGGATTTCCCATGGAGTACATTGATAAATTGCATGTAACTAGAAAATATCAAACATGCTTTAATGCTTTCTTATCTAACTATAAACAGGTTTTAATGTTTTCTTTTCTAACTATAAACAAGCTAGTGATGCTAATTAGCTAATGAATAATAATATACCTGCTTGTTAGTACTAATTCATGATAGTGATATGGCATGATTTATTTAGTCAACTGCTATGCATCATAATTCTGATCACGAGTGGCAGTTTATGGATTTACTTTGCCTTTACTAGACTATACACATTATATCCTATTAATTCCTTGAGAGTGAACTGATAAGGTGTAATTCATGGATCGATACTAACCTTACCACGCGGTTAATTCAAGAGTACTAGATATTAATGCCCTTATCCATTACGAGCTATCAACGGACACATTATTAGGAAAGCTTGCATAAGACCCAGTAAGCTTGTTATTACACCTGGTACATAGGAAATCAACTCTTTCGTGATATTATTCATGTGTGCAACACCTACTTATTCACCATACTACCATGAGCTTATTCATTGCGTAAGATAAGTATCTCTCTGTATTAATCGCAAACTAATCCAATAAATTAGCATGGACAACTAGTTCAATAGTTGTATTAATCTGACACAAAAAGGGTTACTTTGCTTATTTAACTGTGCACCGACTTAATGAGAAAAACAAAACATCAATCAATAATACGTGTTTCCTTTAAATTGACACTTTCAATGCATGTGCCATGCTCGATCCACATGTAATACATGCGCAATGCTCCATGTTTGGTGTTAAAAAACAATTAATCAAAAAACTTTATATTATTTAATTTATTTAAACATTAATTAAATTTTTGGCCCATCCCATGACCACTTGTCTAGCCTACTATAACATCTGTCACGCATGTTCATGCATGTTCGACAAGGCTAGTTTCAAATTATTTTAAGATCATCCACCAATTATGATATTAAGTTCCAGAAGCATAAGAAGCGATTGACCCAGTTCCAGCAAAATATTAAAGCTAAATAAGAAGGCACTTTCAGATTTATATTACCTCCTTTCTTTGGGGCCAACCTACTTCATGAATGAATTGCAGTTGGACAGGTAGCACTAGTCCTTGGATCGTGGCACCAGAGGTTCATGTACTCACTGAGAATAGTTTGATGGAGTAGAATGGATAGTCGCTCCTTACTGATGCAGGTGCAGAGTGTGCGAGTGGTAATGGTTTCTTCGACTCCATCCACGCCCTTAGCGTTGCCGCACAAGACCTCGAAGGCGAGACAAGCCTCGAGAGTATGTTTATACAGGTTGGTTTGGCTAAAAACATAGAGAAACAAGAGAAGAGAAGCTCTAATACTGGTCTGGTCAATTCCTATCCCAGCACTGGACTCAGGGCCGACAATGCAAATTCTGAAACTGCCCTGCCTGGTTCCTCTGCCATTTCTGATAAACCGAAGGAAAAAGATGATGAAAATGTATGGCTGAGAGATAACAGCCAGGAACCTGATCATGCACAATAGAAAAAGTCATCAGATACAGGACAGGGCCAAGACGAGGCTTTCAGGGCTCAACCAGCTAGCGATGCAAAGTATTTTTCGTCTCCAATCCCCGAGAAAGGAATTGAGCAGACGACTCCTAAGGAAAAAACAATTGAAATTCCCTTACAAGATAAGGGGAGTGTTGATACTGGTCTGGTCTATTCCCATCCCAGTACTAAACCCAATGACTTGATCACAACAATGGAGCCACGCAGGAATGGCGAACATAAAGCCCATAATGCAAATTCTAAAACTACCTTGCCTGATTCGTCTCCAGTCCCTGAGAAAGAAATTGTGCATACGACTCTAGAGGTTGAACAGACCATCGAAACCCCAACTAAAGAAGATCCTGAGTTCACAACCATCAGAGAATCAATCTATGATGTTGAAGCTCCTGATAATATGCAGAGATCGGATGTAGGTCAAGAGGACGACTCTCACACAACAATGGAGCCACCCAAGAATGACGAACATAAAGCCAATAATGCAAATTCTGAAACTGCCTCGCCTGATTCGTCTCTAGTCCCTAATAAATAAATTATGCAGACAACTCCAGAGGTTGAACAGACAATCGAAACCCCAATTGAAGAAGATCCAAGCAGGTATGGTTGAATGTGGGCTCGATTTCTAGCTTACAACTTCTGAGAACAAATTTTGTTAGCTGGCCATAAGCACGATAACCAGTCCAGCTCCTTAGAAGAACCAGATGTTGAGGTAATTATATTCTTTGTTTCTAAACTAGCTTTTGTACTTATTCTATTATGTTTCTAAACTAGCTTCAATCCAACTCCTACCAAAATAATAAACAAGAATGAGTATGTTTTCTTGTGGGATCGCCGAGCGCGGGGCAGATTGAGATTTGATTTGGTAATCAAAGTTCCCTCGTGCGCTCAAGATGTAATTATTTTGTACTTCTTCTATTCTCTGTTTCTAAACTAGCTTTTGTACTTATTCTATTCTGTTTCTAAACTAGCTTAGAAAAACTAGATGACAAATAACTTAATTAAAAACTTCCCTTTTCTTCAGGCATTTGAAAACAATATGAGACGTTGAATTGAATTTCTCACCTTGATCTGCCTATGATCTCACAGAGGCAAAGGCTAGAAGAATTAATCTTACTATGATCTTGCAGAGGCAAAGGCTAGAAGATTTGTAAGATATGCTTAGGATATGCAGCAACAGATGTACCTAGAATTGGAATTGTTATACCTGGAATTGGAATTGGAATTGTAGGTCATGGAATTGGAACTAGAATTGTAGATCTACACTGGAACTAGAATTGTAGGTCTACACCTCACCAACTGGGATTGCAAAATTGCAGAACAAATGCAAAAATGTAGAACAAACGAGGCAATAATCCATTTTATTAACAGGATGAACTAGAAGGGGAACAGGCCCTATGTGCTCGCCACCGAGGTGTTACAAAATAACCATATGACAGTGTCAAAGTACCAGATGGCAGTGTCACGAAGACAACAAGCAATCAACCAACTACTTTGATATTGCATTCAGTACCTCCCATAGCATTTAATTCTTCGAACTAATAACAACGTTAGTTTAACACTTTCAAAATGCAAATAAAATGTAAATGAAACTGATGAATATGAATTAATATAGTATATAGTTTAGCCTCCCCACCTCGGGAAGAGGCCAAATAAGATGGAAAACAAGGTTGCATTAGCTAACTATTTAAAAACTTTGGTTTCTCCCGCAATAACTAGCTTAAATTAATATCATAGCAGCTTAAATTAATGTCATAGCAGCTCATTTCGATTACTATAGTCCCTGGCCATTGCCAGATGGCAGGGACTAATAAACAAGTGCAAAACTTCAAATCACAACATGTTTTCCAAAATGTTTTGAAACCTATAATAACTCAAGTAGAATAAACAGGTGTACAACATCTAATCACATTCATGACTTTTAGTTTGCACATCAAAATAGGGTATGGAAAAAGTGGGATAACACATTACCCTGAGCCTGCATTACCAAAATAAGAGTGATAAACTGTAAAATGTGGTACTAAGGGGCCTCAACATGATGATTCTTGCATCTCCTAACACAATGTAGCTCACCTCTGCAAAATAGAAGTCACCTAACGAAGCACCTATTTCACCCATTAGTGTGTTGTGGAGGAAGTGAAGATGGTTTCCACGTCTCGTTGAAATTTAACAACTAAATCTAAATGTGGTTCGTTTGTCATAAATTTTCACCCCTCTGATCATCTTATGTTGTTGAGAATTTGAGAACCATGTCATACGTCATGTTGTAGTATTCAATATTCGTGGTGTGTAATACAATATGTTGAAACTAATACTCGATTAATTGACAATGTGCAATTAAAGAGTAATATAATAATTTGTATAGATCAACATATTATGATTTTCCATTAAGATTTGGAAATATGGCAAAACTAGCAGGTTGAATGAATGGCATTGCTATATTTACTATGCCCACTGGACCATCCATAGAGAGGGGTCAGATCAAAAGGAGATTAAAGGCCTCCAAGGAGAAGGATCTTTAGCGTAGGGAAAATGGAGTCGGGTCTGGATTCTGCAGGCTAGATTTGATGTCATTTTGGAGTGAATTCATATTTCCTTACATAATTTAAGATTAATTTCAAACTGGTTCAGAAGATCATCACATTTTACTATTTGAATGTTTTCTTAATGAATATCACATGAAATATTTTGTCGGATAAATCCAAATTTTTGAACATTTTCATTTGCAAGATTTAATATTACAAAAAAGCGATGAAACCCTTTACGTGGATCATTCAGTCAAATGCGTAGTCTTGTGATTTTTGGCAAGGTTTTAAGGAAGGGGATGTCAAAAAATGGAAAGACCAAATTGGAATGACACTTGTACATTATTAGAAGCTTACAAGTGAGCAAGTTACACTTGGAGACTTCCCAAGAAGAATGCTCTATCACATTAATCATTAAATTAGAAGTATATAAGTTTACATTCAATTTAGGGGGTTAAAAATATCTCCTATAAAATAGGAAGTAACTCTAATCTAGGACACACACAACCGTGAAACAAACTTTCTCTATTATTTTCAACTCTTCCCCTTAATGGAGAAAAGATTCACTTGCACACCTAACATATCCCTAAACAATCCAAATTTAGTCTTCCCAAGAAGCTTGGTGAAGATATGTTATGAAACCAGCTCAAGTAAAAGATAGAAAAGATAGATCCACGCCTTAGAATTCAGCCTCTTCGAGGGGGCAACCTCCTTTACATTACATAAATGAACAATTCTTGGATGATACAAATGAAAAGACCTCCTTTATATATATAGGAGCGTATGGGGTCATAACATAATCAAAGCCAACATAACAATAATAATGTGAGGGCACAATAATAACAATAGTGGGTTTCTATGGGGCACAATAGTAACAATATGGGCACTACATGGGTACATCAACCTCCTTTACATTACATAAATGAACAATTCTTGGATGATACAAATGAAAAGACCTCTTTTCTATATATAGGAGTGTAAGGGGTCATAACATAATCAGAGCCGACATAACAATAATAATGTGAGGGCACAATAATAACAATAGTGGGCTTCTATGGGGCACAATAGTAACAATATGGGCACTACATGGGTACATCAATATAATAAGTGGGTTGTACTAATAACAATAAGGGGTTACACTAGTAGTATAGGGGCCTAACAAGATATCAGCTGCATTTTCACAGGTGTTATAGTATTCAATAAAAATCTATTTGGATTGAACCTTTTCTCTAACAAAGTGAAATTGAGTATCTATATATTTTGTGTTTTTATGAAAAATAAGATTATTTTCTAGCTTGATTGAACTTTGGTTGCTGCATTTGATCATTGTAGCATCCTTTTTTTCTTCTCCTGTATCATGAAGGAGTCTCCTCAACCAAATTGATACTCCGCTTCTGTTGATGATAAAGATATATTACTCTACCTTTTACTGCACTAAGAAATGACCCCGGACCCAATATTGAAAGCATACCCTATTATACATATTATATCGTTTAGATCTCCAGCACAATCTGAATCTGAATAGCCTATCAGTTTAACATCAAAATAATCAGTATATTTAATGCCAAAATGTATAGTTCCTTGAAGATACCTTATGACACCTTTTGCTGCCACCCAATGATTTTCAAGAGGTTTTATCATGCATTGACTCAATACACCGACTGGATATGCTAAGTTAGGTCTGGTTGTAGTCAAATAAATCAGAAATCCAACCATTTGTTTGTACGATGTAGCATCCACCTCTTTAGAACCATCATCACTATGAAATTTAACATTCTCTTGTATAGGCACTGAAGCAACTTTACACTAAAACATTATAAATTTCTTCAACAATTCCCTGACATACTTTCCTTGAGTAACAAAAGTATGGCTAGAATCCCTCCAGACTTCAAGACCCAAACAATAATGTAGTTCTCCAAGGTCTTTCATTTCAAATACATGTGGCATCTGCACTTTAATTTCTTCAACCAATTTATTATAATTTCCAATAACAATCAAATCATCAACATATAAGGAAATCAACACAATCTGCCCCTTTGAATCAAATCTGGTATACATATTTAGGTCATTTTTACTTCTCTTATAATGATGTTGTAAGAAGAAAGAATCTATCTTTTCATACCAAGGTCTGGGAGCTTGTTTCAATCCATACAATGCCTTTTTTAATTTACAGACAAAGTGTTCCTGCTCCTTTTTAATAAACCCATATGGTTGAGTTAAATATACCTCTTATTTCAACTCTCCATTTAGAAAAGAAGATTTCACATCTAGCTGGTGTAGGCTCCAATGGTACTTAGTAGCTAGAGTTATTAACATTCTAATGGTATTTAACTTAGCTATAGGAGAAAAAGTCTCCTCATAATCAATTCCCTCTCTCTGTGAGTACCCTTTGGCCACCAACCTAGCTTTATACTTGTCCACACTACCATCTACTTTGAACTTAGGTTTAAATATCAGGTGATTAGGTGATCAACGATACCAAACTAAAATTGGATTGGGTGATTTCTTCCACTTTTCCAAAATTAAATAAACAAAATCTTAGGGCCATTGACACGAATTAGGATCTCTAATCCTAAAATTTTGAACACTCTAATAGGGGCCTGTCACCTAATGCTCCGATACCAAACTGATTCCAAATCCAGGTCACTAGAAAATTGATCTGAAATTAGATTAGGTGATTTCTTCATCTTTTCCAAAATTAGATAAAGAAAAACATAGGATCATTTCAATGCTTTGCAATATTTAAAACGATTCTTGAAAAAATAGGTTGTTCAATGTCTTTGTGATCTAGTGATTAATTTTAAGCTCAAAAATTAAAGTGCCTGGAACTTCTTGAAACTGGTACCAAATCAAAGAGCTCGCCGATCTGAATCCAACACAACTTGAATCACTCTAAATCAATATCGTATGCACCCGATATCACATTTTCATCGTTTTCCCAAACATGCAAAATTTTTGCAGGTATGCTGACTAGGCAGGGTGACTAAACATGTTGAGTGGGTTTCTGAGACCAATGGCAGGCTACCACTTGTCCTCTCCAGATTGGTTCAAATTTGTTGTGTTATGGTTGGTTGTTGGTGTTTTAATGTGGTCCAATAGCTGTGAGCCACGTAGGCCAATGGGTGGCTACCACGTGGCCTCCCAAAAGTGGTCTAAAATGGGCCAAACTGCCCCACAAGGATCGAACATGAGGCCTCCAAGCCAACAGTCAAGTCCCTTGCCACTAGGGCACATAGTTGTTCTTACAAACCATAGTGGAAAACTTCTATTTAAGTTTTGTGCATATGTTAATTGGGGGAATGGGCCATAGCCCTCAACCACCCCACGCCCACGAGACCACAGGCAAGGGAGCCAAGGGCTAGGGCTTATCCTTAGCCTGAGGTCTCGACGCCCACAATGTTATAGTCCACCATATTATAACTCAGAGCCAATGCGAAGGAGCGTAGGTGTTAATGGCCTAGCCCCTGTCACATAACCACCACATGTGACCATAACGTAGAGGCCGCAGGCACTAATAGGAGGGTGCCAAAGAATGGCCGTAGCCCTAGTCCTTTTGGCCTTCATACGACCACAGGCGCGAAAGGTAAAAGGGCTCGGCAAATGTGCTAAGATGTGTGGTCTAACCCTAGGTTCAATGGACCTTATATGACCGAGTGCCAGAGGTATAGCAACATGATGGGTAGGGTAGGCATTAAGCTCCAACCCTCGACCTTATGTGCCCACATGCCCATGTTTTTTGGTCTCAAGGCATTAGAGGTTTAATTAATGATCTAACAAAATTCACCTATGGAGGGTGGAATTGTCACTCTGTTAGCGATTTTCGGGGTAGATTTGTAGGATAGTTAGCCAGAAGGGCCATTTTTTAGGATGGTTGGCAGTCAAGTTCATGAGAGAGTGTGGAAGCTCATAACTTTTTGATTTTTTATCAAATTTGAGCTCAGAAAGAGGCTAACTAGGGGTTTTTGGATGTTCTAAATCCATTGGTAACTTCTAATTTCTTATTTGAGCACATCCACATAGTATTTTGGTAGGTTTGAGACTAAAGTTGTATGGATCAGTAAGGGTTTGGAAGCAGTTTTGGGAGGTATTTGGGCATGGAGAAGACCTTGTAGGGGTATTCTCACTTCCAAAAGGCTACTGCAACAGTTGTAACTAGTAGGGTTCAACTCAGGTTCAACTTCTCTTAACATGAAGGTAATGTTCTCAATTGAATTATTTCATGTTTATAGGAGATGTTTTGAGTTGTTGTTGTTATGAGAGTTATTTATAGGAGAACATTACCTTGTAGGAGTAATAACCACACATTTACCTTCAATAAATGTTTATGTACTTCAATTTGACACTGAATATATGAGTGGTCTAGTCATGTTGATAGGCTCGAAGATGTAACCCAATAGGGGTGAACTTTGCCAACAAACATTTTGTCTTGATCTGCATTATGCCTTTATGGATTATGTGTGTTACTTTCATTATGTTCAGTTACATATGAAAATTAATTCATGATTGAAGAGACATTTAACACAATGTTGTTTCAAGATGAGTTTTTAATCTTGCAAAGCGTTTACATGGTCGTAAGTTTTTGTTTATCTGATTTTGGAAAAGAGGAAGAAATCCCTAATCCAATTTCAAATCAGTTTGGTATGAGAGTACTAGTTGACCAAGTTGCAATTTGGGAAACAAAAAGAATCTCCAAGAGCTAGAGGAGTAGAATTTGGCTCTTCGAATGGAGAACATTGAATTGAGAAGGATGTTGGAGATAGCTAAAGAGGAGAAGACACATGTGTTTTGTATTGCAGCAAGTTCTTGATGAGAACAGAAAGTTCAGCTCCTGCACCAGCAAGGGAAACCTCCAGAATGAGGCCAATGTTTGGTTATGGTTCAAATAGAGGTTTTGGACCATATGTGGAAGATGTTGCATGTGTATTTTGTAAACATATTCAATAAGCGCACCATATGTCGGTGGATAAGTGTGAATGTTTATACAAAAGAACAAAGGAAGAAGTGAGGATCGATGAAGGATAGGTATTGGTTGTGTTTTGAGCTAACCCGATGTGATATTTTTATATATGTTGATTTGTTCAAAGATGCTAGTTTGAATTCTTGTGACAAGAAGCAAATAGGATTCCAAGTGTACCTTATTGAGGAATTACTAATGAAGTATGTTTTGAATTTATTTCAATTTATTTTGAATCTAATGGAAGTTATGTTCTTGGTACAGGAAGCATGAACATGCCTAGTTGGGTGGTTGAAATCGACTACAAGAATTAACAACAACAGTGAAAGAAATTAGAAATGGAGTAGTATGCTAGTAAAGCACTTTAGGAGCAGGGCCATTATGGGACACTAGTACCCAATAGTGTCCATTGATTTTCATGAGCATGCTATGACCAGTATGATGTGTTGAGGTAGGTGTATGCCTTGGTTTTTGTATCTTCTGCTGCGAGGAAGCGTTGCCAAGGGATGGACTACCCAGGATGGGGGTGCTAGCGGAACTTGGAAGGTGAGTGAATGCACAGAAGAGGTGACCAGATTACCGACGGACTGTGTAATAGAGAAGGGAAGTTCATGGATGGATTTGGTTTAGTCATTAACATTTCCAGATGGAATCAAATGCACTTTGGGAGTGTACCATGGGACAATGAGCCAGTAACTGTTCGCTGAGAGGACAAGTGGCGCGGGATTGTAGCGTTGGACATTGGATGCAAATTTGACTTTGCAGTAGATTATGGACTTCCTGGGAAGGAGGTGGATCTTGGTATTAGCTTGAGGGTGGAGGTGTGAGCCTTTGGATATCCTTGTTGTGGATGTAGGCATCGTATTATTTTATTTGCTAATTGAGAAAATGTGCATATGTTAATATGTGTATATGTGGTTACTGTAAATACCATAATGAGCTATGTTATAAAGCTCCATTATGTGGTATGTTATCATGTTGTCATGATATTTTAATTTTGAGCGGATCTTTCATTGTAAATACTACAATGAGCTGGGTTATAAAAATCCACGAGTAGTATGTATTCTATCAGCATGTTGTTGAGGTATATGTGTGATTGAACATCGAGGACGATGTCCCCCAAGGGGGAGGTTTCTGTAACAACCTTGGTAAAATAATAAATGTTAAAAACAATAACCACGGATGGCTGGGACACGTATTCCAAGTTGAATGGTGGGCAGGACATCCTAGGGGGTGTTCATTTGGTTTCTTATGGCTAAGGAAATTTACAAAGGCAATGGCTAAGGCATTAAAGAGGAAAAAAGGTATTTGGCACATTTATTTATGAAAATAATGGAAATTAGGAGAAAAAGGAGGTGAAAGGTCACAAGTTGCATGTGAGGAGGAAATTGAAGGAAAATAATGGAAAATGAAGAAAATAGAGGCCTTATTAATAAAAAGGCTTCTGAGGATCAGTGGGCAAGACTTGGTCAGTTCAGTTTTGGAGCTCTCTCATTATTATGTCTCTCTCTCATACTCTTGGACACTTGAGTTTTTCTTGGAGCATTTTGGCATTGGAGCAAGAAATGAAAAGAAATCAAAAGGAAGCAAGTTTAAAGTAGGGAAAGCCAGGATCAAGCAATTACAACAAGCTTCATTGCAGGTATCAACTTGCATGTGTATTTTCCTTGCTAGATTTTGCATGCATGGGATTGCATGTATGCTTTATTCACTAGTTTTGGCATGCATGGCACATGCATGTGGTTTCTTGGTTATGATCTGTCATTGGCATGGAGGATGGACAGATTGACAGTGGATTGTCTAGCCTTGTGATTTCCTGGATAGCCATGGTGATTGTGGGTTTACTTTCATTTCTTTTGTTTTGGTTGGTTCTCATTTTTCCATAGCTTGGGTTGAGTTACTAGTCCTGGAAGCCTTGGTTGGACAAACGCTCTAGAAGCCCTATAACAACTTGGTTTGAGTTACTAGTCCTGGAAGCCCTGGTTGGAAAAACACTCTGGCAGCCCTTGGTAGGTTGAGTTACTAGTCTTGGAAGCCTTGGTTGGACAAACGCTCTGGAAGCCCTGTATAAGCTATGGATTGAGTTACTAGTTCTGGAAGCCTTGGCTGGAAAAATGATCTGGAAGCCCTGGAAGGCCTGGATGTAGACTAATCTGATGATGGTTTTTGGTGATGTCCAACCGTGAGGTGGAATCACTATTTGATGGGTTGAGGTGGGTGGCCTCTGGAAGCCCCAGATGAGTTTTGAATGATGTGTTCTATGAGATCCCACATTCATACTTGGAATATGGCACAAGGGTGATTGGCTGAAAAGAAACTTGGCTCAACCAATCTATGGTTGGGTGGAACATGGCAGTCCCATCATTGGTTGGTTCATTGCATTTATTAATGAAAAATTCATTCCCTTGATTTTCATGTGCAAATATACTGATATATATGGATTTTGATGGTTGATATGTTTATTGTATTTCTGTTCCTATTATGTTAAAACCAATAACCACGGATGGTGGGACATGTATTCCAAATTGAATGGTGGGTAGAACATCCTAGTGGGTGTTCATTTGGTTGTTTATGGTTAAGGAAATTGGCAAAGGCAGTGGCTAAGGCATTAAAGAGGCGAAAAGGTATTTTGGCACATTTATTTATTAAAATAATGTAAATTAGGAAGAAAAGAAGGTGAAAGGTCATTTATTGCATGTGAGGAGGAAAATTAAGGAAAATAATGGAAAATGAAGAAAATAGAGGCCTCATTCAAAAAAAGGCTTATGATGATCAGTTGGTAAGCTTTTGTCAATTTAGTTTTGGAGCTCTCTCATTATTCTCTCTCTCTCTCATACTCTTGGTTACTTAGAGTTTTCTTGGAGCACTCTTGGAGGGTGTGGCATACTTGGATTCTTGGAGCAAGAAGGCAAAGGAAGAGCAGAAAAGTGCAAGAAGGCATTGACATCAACAACTACATTAGATTTTCTTGCAAGTACCGAGTTGCATGTATTATTTCTTCACTAGTTTTGGCATGCATGGCACATGCATGTGGTTTCTTGGTTATGATCTATCATTGGCATGGATGATGATCGGCACTGACAGTGGATTGCCTAGCATTGCCATTTCTTGGATAGCCATGGTGATTGTGGGTTTACTTTCATTTCTTTGTTTTTGCTTGTTCTCATGTTTCCTTAGCTTGGGTTGAGTTATTAGTCCTGGAAGCACTGGTTGAACAAATGCTTTGGAAGCCCTGTAATAGCTTGGGTTGAGTTACTAGTCCTAGAAGCCCTGATTGCACAAATGCTTTGGAAACCCTTGGCAGGCTAAGTTACTAGTCCTAGAAGCCTTGGTTGGACAAACGCTCTAGAAACCTTGTATAAGTTGTGGGTTGAGTTACTAGTTCTGGAAGCCTTGGTTGGAAAATTATCTAGAAGCCTTAGAAGGCTTGGATGGAGACCAATTTGATGATGGTTTTTGGTGATGTCCGACCATGAGGTGGAATCATTGTTTGATGGGTTGAGGTGGGTGGCCTCTAGAAGCCCTGGATGAGTTTTGATTGATGTGTTCTATGAGATCCCACATTCATGCTTGGAATATGGCACGGGGCTGATTGGATGAAGAGAGACTTGGCTCAGCCAATCTATGGTTGGGTGGAACGTGGTAGTCCCATCTCCAGTTGGTTCATTGCATTTATTAATGAAAAAAATTCATTCCCTTGATTTTCATGTGCAAATGTATTGATGTATATATGGATTTTGATGGCTGATATGTTTATTGTATTTATGTTCCTATTATGTTTTTTTTTTTATATGTACATTTACCCCGGAGGTTGTTACAGATTGGTATCAGAGTATGGCTCAAACACTTGGACTGGATGGGGTCTATCATAGGTAAAATGAAGAAAACAGGTTAATTTTTAGACCTTTCTGTCATATCTGTTATGAATTTTCTTATGTGAAATATTAGAAGTCAAAAATTTATCCATATTGAAGGTAAATCCCACTGATAATGTGGTAAAAATTTCAGATATTGGTTCACAATACTTTATGAATTATGATCTAAGGAAGATGACCTTCCCGAATGCACCTTTAAACAGGTCGCGTTGGAATTTCTGCAATAAATTTTCTTCTGTAGGCTTTCAGAAGCTGAAAAATCGTCCACATTGAGGGGAAATACCAATGATTATGTGGTAGAAATGTCAGATATTGGGTCACAATATTTTAGGAGAAATGAGTAGAGGGTTTCGAGCCTTCTAAATGGTCCTAAAATCAGGCCTCAAACAGGTCACGCTTAAATTTTTGTTATAATGTTTCTTTTGAGCACTCGCAAGAGCTGAAATTTTATACACAATGAGGGGAAACCTTGTTGATATTGTGATAAAAATTTCAGACATTTATTCACTATATTTTAGGCTATATGACCAGTAGAAGTCGAGCTTTCTGGACACTCCTAGAATTGTGCATCGAATATGATTTTGTTGGTATTTTGTTATAACTATTCATCTATGAAATATCAGAAGTTGAAACTTGAACCTTAGTGAGGGATAATACCATTGATCATATGGTTCAGTTTCCATAACTTGTCAACAACAGTTTAGGATATATGCATTGAATCATTCGCTATATTAGTTTACATGCAAAGTGTTTGATGAAATGCTTAAATGGTTCAATGATTAATTGCATACAAATTGTTTGGTAAAATGCCCCAATGAGTATGTTGTTTGGGTTGGGAATAGTATTGATGTGTAATAATATTTCTGTAGTTGATATATTCTTACTTGTATGCAAATAGTTTTCTATATTAGTTTGCATGTAAAGTGTTTGAATAAATGCTTGCATGCAATGTAATAGTATAGTAGTTGTTTGTGGAAAATGTAGAAGTATGGTAATTGTTTGAAGAAAATGTTATTTTTTCTTGGATGGGATAGTATTATAGTATGATAATATGGATGTAGCTGATCTATTCCTATTTGCATGCAAATAATTTGAAGAGTTGCATGTAGGGAAATTGGCATGTTTTTAGTTATTATGTTACAAATGGAATAAGTGCAATGTTTTGACTTAATATCATACAAAATGTATGAGAAATAAAAATCAATTTCTTTTCAAGTATGGTTAAATTTAATAGAGATTTGGAGATCCCATTTCTATAATTGGACATTGGAGATCAAACCATTATAGTAGCTTCCTCCTTCTACCTTGGTGTGGACCATGGATAGTAAGGGGGTATGCTTATAGGATGTTTAAATGCTTGATTAAATGTGTGATATGTGTTTGTGCTTATAAAATTGTATGGATGAATGCTCTTGTTTTAATATGGTTGTACTAACACAATATGTGTTGACGCAATTGATATGCACTTGCGTGCAATTGGGTGCTAGTTTTAGCATTATGACTATTATTGTGAGTTGATTGTCGACTATGACATGATTGTTAGTATTGGTGAAAGCTGATTTCAAATTAATAGACATGATGTATTCATTTTTGGAACATGTGACTGACTGTGTATGGATTTTATGTTGCTTAAATGTTGATTTCATGATACCTACTTACATCCTTGTATGTTAGGTTACATTCTTGAATATTTTTTATTACATGTATCAATCTTGTAGGTTGATTACAAGATTTGATCGCTTATGTTTGACTACATGTGTTTATGCATAGGTGTAGTTGATTTGGCATTGCTTATGCATATTGTTGGTTGCATGTGACAATCTGTACAATGGAGTAATGGTTGTTTTCATGCATAAGGTCATGGTTTGTGTAGTTGATATGGTCATGCATTGATGACTGGACTCTAGCTAGAATGATGTGTGTATGGTTTGGTACTCATTAGTTATATGTCTATATACAGTTGTTATGCATGTATGGTCTTGGTTATAGTATGCATGAATAGTAGGTCAAACATGCCTTGTTAAGTCATGTTATGCAATTTAGGTCATCATGATGCTATTGGTTGTTATGATGCTAATGTGTTGGCTGAGATAGAGCAGGAGATGCAGATCATCATAATAAGGTTGCATGATTCGACTTTAGGGTAAGAGCAGATCATGATACAAGTATTGCATGTTCGACATGCAGGGATGTAAGTTAAGGATTGTTATATGCATTAGGGTTATATACTTTAGGTTTGCGTACATGTCTTTTGATGTTATGGTTACATTCATGATAGATCTTAGTTGACTAGTGTGGTTATATGCACGTGTTTCAGATAGTCAAGAATGATAGTAACATGTAGTTGTATGTATTGCTATTGTTGTTTTATATTAGATAACCTGATGATTATGTTGTATGTTGTTGATTAGTATGATATATAGCTTATTGTTGTTATATTCTATTAACTTGATGATTATGGTCATTTCATTGAGATATTGATGTTATAATTTGAATTGGTCATATGTGTGATGGTTAAGTTCATTGCCTTGAAGATCTTGATGTTATATCTATTGTGTTAACCTAGTTTGACCTATGCAGATAGTTATGGTTGCGATATTCTCGTATGAATTGACATACTTGTGAGATGGTGTCATACTAATCTATATTGACTTTGCATGTGTGAATGATAATTGTGTATGAGTTTATGATGTGAACATGTTAATTAGATATTGTTATGGATATCATGATCTTATGAATGTTTGAGCTGATGTGTTGTAAAGTTATATCGTGCTAACTAGATTGATTGTGCAGATACATTAAGGTATGAGTTGCTTACGTCATATATTTGGTGCTTGACTATTGATTATGTCATCTAGTTGATTTATTTATCATGGTATGAATGTTTGATGAATTGCATAATATGAGTATGTTTTTAGATGATCTTGTTTTAAGATGATTGTACTAAAATATATGCGTTGAGACAATTGATATGTACTTGAGTATAGTATGTGATATTTGTAGTATTATGACTGATGACTATGAGTTGACTATGGATTATGACATGATTTTTAGTCTTGGTAACGATTGATTTCAAAGTAATAAATATGATTGTCTTGATATTTGGAACATGTCAACCAACATGTATGAGCATGATGTAGGGAGTTGCATGGCAAGAGAGGTTGCCATGAAATCTTGAAGAAGGCTTGGATTGAACTTTCCCTGGGAACCTTGGGGATTGAGTCATGGTGTTTGTTGTTAGTCTTGTGCTTTTGGTATTTTATGAATTGTTGATTTTGATTTGCAGCTTTGTTTATGTCTAGTGTATGGCCATACCACTTTGTTTGTGGAGTCATGTTGTTATTGGTTTTTATGATATTCTTCTTGTTTGTTTCTTGTCTTTCCTTTTATGCTTTGAGTCATGGGAATTGGTTGGGAAGGAGGAAAGTTGATGGAAATCGAGAGAAATGTGTGGTACCCAATCGATGATATAAAACCCAAATGAAGTTTTGTGCATGAGTAAGCGCAACGAAAGGTAAGACTATGAGAGTTGGTTGGATTGGTTGGGTCCATTGTGGTAAATGGACAATAGCAGCACGAACACAAGAAATGTAACCATAAAAGGTAAAGTAAATGAATCAGAAGTGTTATATGCTTTGGATATATTGGGAACTATTGCTCTCAATGCTTGTGCATAAATAAGGAAGTTCTCTTAACCCAGAACTTATGTTATCTGGTAATTATTTTATGATCATGATTAGTTGAAGTTTATATATGTATACATCTATCATGTATGTCATTATCTGATAGGATCATGAATGTTTTATGCTAATGTTTATATATGTATGTATACATCCATGTATCTATGCCGCTATTTGACAAGGTTGTCAAGGATCACTCTTGTGGAGAAATGATTGCCTATACAGGTGAATGGCATGATGAGTTCCTGGCAATGAGGAACCAAGTGGGAAGAGTAGTCATGACAAATATATGAGGTCAGTATCATGTGGATATGATTTGATATTGTATACTTGCATTATGTCTATGTCTATGTTATAACAGGTAATGTTAAAAGATACATCAACAAAGTGAAAGTAGTGTGGTCTGCGGCATGCTAGGATAAGCATGGATGAGATACCGGAAGCAAGGTTTCTTGGTAAGGACAATATGGTTTTGGATGTGTGGTACTACTATTATGCATATGTTGTATACATTATAGATGTTGCATCTATGATGTGTGAACTTGTGGTGTTGTGTATGCATAGCATGTGTACATGTTATTTATGCAATGTTATGTACATGATGGTACAAATAGGGTTGTGCAAATATTGCATATGGGGTGTTGTATACATATTGTACTGTCTTCATTACGTATATGCGGCATGTGTTCATATGGTGATATATACATGTTGGATATGTGGTATTATGTACATATTGTACTGTGTGCATGATGAATATGCAGTGTTTTGTGCATGCGGTGCTATGCACATGTTAGATATGCAGTGTTGTGTGCATATGATGCTATATATATGTTGGATATGCAATGCTATGTACAAGTGGTGTTGTGTGCATGTGGTACATTGGTACTATGTACATATGGTGTGGTGTGCATGATTGTACAAGTGGTGTCATGTGCATGTGGTGCTGTGTACACATTGTACAAGTGGCGTTGTGTGCATCTGGTGCTATGTGGTGCTATGTACATGTCGTGCATATGGTACTGTGTACATGTGGTGTCGTGTACATGTCATGCGTGTGGTACTCTGTACATGTGGTATTGTGTAGCCATTGTATAGTGGTGTAGTGTACATGTGGCGTTGTGTACACATTGTGCAGGTGGTGCCATGTACATGTGATGTTGTGCACAGGTTGTGTAGGTGGTGTGGTGTACCGGTGGTATTGTGTACATGTTGTACGTATGGTACTAGTGTACATCTAGTACTGTGTGCATGTCATCGATGTTGTGTTATGGGCATGCGGTATTATGTATGTGCATCATGTAGTCATGGTATTGTGGCATGTGTACTCATTATGTTGTGCTCTGTGTAGTTACATGTATTGGGTGGTATTGCACATCGAGTATAGATGATGCACTGTTTTGTACACTGGTTGTAGGCGTATGAGTTGTACGTCAGGTGTAGGTGCATTTATTGCATGGTGTTGTGTGTCAAGTGTGGTTGTATGTGTGTGATGCACACTATGTGTCTATGCACATGGTTGAGGAGAAGGCACTAGTTGTTTGTCGGGTGTAGAAATCGAGCTGAAGTGCGTATGGAATAAAGACGAAGGTAGAAGCTAAGGGTTGATGAAACGATAAGTATCAACATTTTATTTCAATTTTATTGTGCATGTGATTCATGACTATGGTATATGATGATTATATGTGATCTATGATTCTGGTTTATGATGGTTACATGTGATTTATGATTTTGATCTATGATGGTTGTGTTTTGAGCTAACCTGATGTAATATTTTTATACATGTTGATTTGGTCAAAGATGTCAGCTTGACTTCTTGTGACACGAAGCAAACAGGATTCCAAGTGTACCTTATTGATGAACCACCAATGAGGTATGATTTGAAGTTATTTCAATTTATTTTGAATCTAATGGAAGTTATGTTCTTGGTATGGGAAGAATGAACATTCCGAGTTGGGTGGTTTAAATCGACTACAAGAATTAACAACAACAACGAAAGAAATTAGAACATGCAACAATATGTTGCTAAAGCACTTCAAGAGCAGGGCCATTGTGGGGCACTAGTACCCAATAGTGTCCATTGATTGCCATGATTAGGCTATAATTGGTATGGTAGTTTTGAGGTAGGTATATGCCTTTGTCTTTGAATCTTCTAATGTGAGGAAGCCTTGCCAAGGGATGGACTGCCCGGGATGGGGGTGCCGAAGGTGAGTGACTACACGGAAGAGGTGACCGGATTCCCGAGGGACTGTGTAACCGATAAGGGAAGTTCGTGGATGGATTTGGTTTGGTCATTAGCATTTCCATATGGAAGCAAATGCACATTGGGAGTCTTCCCTGGAACAATGAATTGGTAACTATTCGCTGAGAGGACAAGTGGCGCAGGATTATAGCATTGGACATTGGATGCAAATTTGACTTTGCAGTGGATTCTGGACTTCCTGGGAAGGAGGTGGATCCTAGTATTACTTTGAGGGTAGAGGTGTGAGCCTCTGGATTCCCTTGTTACAAATATGGGCTTCATAGTCTCTTATTTACTGGTTTAGCATGTGTGCATATGTGTATATGTGGTTATTGTAAATACCATAATGAGCTATCTTATAAAGCTCCAACATGCGGTATGATTTTTATCTGGTCATTTTGTCATGATATTTTTCTTTTGAGCAGGTCATTCCTTGTAAATACTACATCAAGCTGGGTTATAAAGCTCCATGAGCAGTATGTCTTCTCTCAACAAGTTGTTGAGGTATATGCGTGATTGAACACCGAGGATGGTGTCCCCCAAGGGGGAGGGTTTTGTAATAGCCCTGGTGAAAATTACATGTAATAAATGTTTAAAACAATCACCATGGATGACTGGGACACATATTCTAAGCTAAATGTTGGGCAAGGCATCCTATGGGGTGTTCATTTGATTGTTTATGGCTAAGGAAATTGGCAAAGGCAATGGATAAGGCATTAAAAGGCATTTTGGCACATTTATTTATGAAAATAATGGAAAATAGGAGAAAAAGGAGGTGAAAGGTCACAGGTTGCATGTGAGGAGGAAATTGAAGGAAAATAATGGAAAATGAAGAAAATAGATGCCTCATTCATAAAAAGGCTTATGAGGATTAGTTGGAAGCTTCTTCCATTCAATGTGAATACTTGGTCAATTTAGCTTTGGAGCTCTCTCATTATTCTCTCTCTCTCTCTCTCATACTCTTGGTTAATTAGAGTTTTCTTGGAGCACTCTTGGAGGGTGTGGCATACTTGGATTCTTGGATCAAGAAGGCAAAGGAAGAGCAGGAAAGCGCAAGAAGGCATCGACATCAACAACTACATCAGATTTTCTTGCAGGTACCAAGTTACATGTATGATTTATTCACTAGTTTTGGCATGCATGGCACATGCATGTGGTTTCTTGGTTGTGATATGTCATTGGCATGGAGGATGGCCGAGATTGATAGGGGATTGCCTAGCCTTGCCATTTCCTGGATAACCATGGTGATTGTGGGTTTACTTTCATTGCTTTGTTTTGGTTGTTTCTCATTTTTCCATAGCTTGGGTTGAGTTACTAGTCCTGGAAGCCCTGGTTGAACAAATTCTCTGGAAGCCTTGTACCAGCTTGGGTTGAGTTACTAGTCCTAGAAGCCCTAGTTGGACAAACGCTCTGGAAGCCCTTGGCGAGTTGAGTAACTAGTCCTGGAAGCCTTGGTTGGACAAATGCTCTGGAAGCCTTGTATAAGTTGTGGGTTGAGTTACTAGTTCTAGAAGCCTTGGTTGGACAAATGCTCTAGATGCCCTAGAAGGATTGGATAGAGACCAATATGATGATGGTTTTTGGTGATGTCCGATTGTGAGCTGGAATCATTGTTTGATGGGTTGAGGTGGGTGGCCTCTGGAAGCCCTGGATGAGCTTTGATTGATGTGTTCTATGAGATCCCACATTCATGCTTGGAATATGGCATGAGGGTGATTGGCTGAAGAGAGACTTGGCTCAGCCAATCTATGGTTGGGTGGAACGTGGTAGTCCCATCTTCGGGTGGTTCATTGCATTTATTAATGAAAAAAAATCATTACCTTGATTTTCATGTGCAAATGTACTGATGTATATATGGATTTTGATGGTTGATATGTTTATTGTATTTCTATTCCTATTATGTTTTTTTCTATGCACATTTACCCTGGAGGTTGTTACAGGATGGTTAGAGTATTAGTATCTCAAGCTCTGCTCCTTCTATTTTCATGCATAAAAACTATTTAGCAGCATTTGAGAAACATACCAAGAAGTTGCTTTCCAAGGTGGGACATGAAGGCAGAGGTCTTGGAAAAAATGGTCAAGGTATTACCAATCTGATTATGGTTGAGGAAAGACCGAAGTACCAGGGATTGGGATATATCTAAAAGGAGTTTGGAGAATTCTTCGAATAGATTGAGTTACATTAAACATCTGAGCATGAGATGTCACCACCTAGTGACAGCCGTTGAATCTACAACTCTAAAGTCATTTATAACTCTCAACAGTGTTTTCTAATGCATGGAAAATTTGAAAACTTGTGGAATCATTACCCTTGTACATTTTCTGATGCTTCTGACCATTGAGTGGTTGTATGTGAGCAACATATGATAATGGTTAAATGAATGAACCAAATTTTAGGAATCAAGGATAATGACTTTCTTTCGCATGAAGGAACTTCTATGTCAAAAAACAAGAAGCGGTTTTTCTGTGCTCATTGCAAAGTGTATGGACATGACACTGAATGATGTTGAAAGTTGCATCTATAACTTCGTTCAAGGATAGGTAAAGAGATTATGTTGTATAATAAAATGGAAAAAAAATGGTGGAAAAGATGACTCTCCACAATCCTAAGTGACCTTCAAGACAAGATGGTGCAAGAAGAGAACCCACAAGCCTATGAGAGGCAAAGTTTGAGTACAATTATTGTAAAAAAAAATTGTAAAATTTTGTAAATACTTGTTTTCATTACCTATTTAGGTACTTTTGTAAAGTGAACATTCATTTTTACTATGTTCATCAAGTATATGTTTTTCATTGATGTATGCATTGGCTTGTTATAAGTCCAAATGTTCAAGGACTTTTGTGAATGTACAAGATTTTCATTCAAAGTTGTATAATAGTTGTCATATGTTCACTCATACAAGTATTCAATTTGAAAAATCATACCATTGAAAATTTTGCAGCAATGTACTTCTCATGTACAAACTCGGCTTGAAGACGTTAAAGCAAGTTTATTTTGCTTCTAAACTCCTAAATGGGGTCATGTTTGTCTTCAACACTTTAAACTTCAAGATGAGTGTTTTTGGAGCTGTGCAAAGACGAGGGTAGAGAGAATGTTCAGATTCCACTCATCAGTATTTGGTTCCTGCAACAATGATAAGAATTATGGCTCAATTCTTAATAGGACAGTAGGTCTTCATGAGGATGATAAGTGAAGTGCCTTGATTGGGGCTTGAACGGAACCAATTGAAAATTTTGCAATTTGGAGTGAGTTTTTAGGTATTTTTGAGTTCCTTTATAAACTTTTGGATTCCAAAAGTTCCTAGTGGGGAGGTGTGATTAGGTGATCAATTTTAAGCTCAAAAAAGAAAGTCCCTAGAACTTCTTGAAACTAGCACCAAATCGAAGAGCTCGCCGATCTGAATCCAACACAACTTGAATTGCTCAAAACCAATATCGTATGCTCCCGATATCACGTTCTAATTGTTTTCGAAAACAAATAAAAAATTTGCAGGTGCGTTGACTGTGTAGTCCGTACGCTGACTGGGCAGGGTTATTGGACATGTTGACTAGATTTCTCGGACCAGTGGCAGTCTACCACTTGTCCTCTTTGGATTGGTTCAAATTTGTTGTGTTATGGTTGTTTGTTGGTGTTTTTATGTAGTCTAATATTTGGGAGCCACGTGGGCGAATGGGTGGTTGCCTCGTGGCCTCCCAAAATTGGTCTAAAAATTATGTATGGGCCAAACTGCCCCAAAGGGATCGAACACAAGATCTCCAAGCCAACAATCAAGCGCCTTACCACTAGGGTGCACAGTGGTTCTTACAAACCCATTGTGGAAAACTTTTATTTAATTTTTTCACATATTTTAATTGGGGGAAGGGGACAGGGCTAAGACTTAGCCCCCGACCACACCACACATATGATAATAGAGGGGTTACTGACAATGAAATTCATCAAATCATTGAACGAAATAGCAAAGAGATCTAGACAGTGATACGACTAGCTGCTTTTAATGTGTAAGAACACCCTCTTGCAAAAGTTAAAGGATTTTATGCGTTTAGAAAACAAATGGATATCTTTTATTTTATTTTTAGTTATTTCTACATCCCTCTTCATTGGAGAAGGGGTTGGATATCATTGTACCACAATTAAGGATGATATTTTTTATCAGAAGTTGTAGTTAAATTTTGAAGGCATGAGAGTCATTATGGCAAATTTCACTTTGGATAGAGAACCGTATGTGTTATAATTATTTTATAAGCATCTATATTTTTCATTTCTACACATTTTGATTCACTGAATTACTTCTTGAAACCAAATATTAGAATGTGTCTTTCTTTTCTTTTGAAACGAAATATGCAAATGTTCTATTGAATTATTTGAAGTATTTTAGACTAATTCTGAGTCTTTGAATATATCAAATTTTCTTTAGAATGTGTCTTTCTTTTCTTTTGAAACGAAATATGCAAATGTTCTATTGAATTATTTGAAGTATTTTAGACTAATTCTGAGTCTTTGAATATATCAAATTTTCTTTACCAGATATTCACATGTTAGTACTAAAAATTGTCCTTACTTTTAAGATAATTTTATTTTCTGTAAAGTAGATTGAATATTACCTATAAATAAACCCTTAAAAGCACAAAAAATGTGTAGGTTTTTTTTTTGTTTTTTTTTTTTTTGTTTTTTGTTTTTGTTTTTGTTTTTTTTGTTTTTTTTTTTGTTTTGTTTTTTTGTTTTTTAAATCTTACTTACCAAAGCACACACACTTCTCAGGTGATTGACTAATCCCACATATCAATAAAAAAAGTTACTACCTCAAGCAACTGCAGTTCTTTTACATGCCTTCATTTGGGTAATATTTCTCTTACCCTTGCTATTGGATAACAAAAGCCCACCAAACACTAACAATTTGTATAGATTAGGTAATATCTACTTGTAAATACCTTTAGGTCATACATTTTCCCTAGTTTCGATTAGTTCTTATCATTTTTAGGTTAGACTAGTATAATGAAATGGACTTATATTTCGGTGATTATCACCATACCAAACAAATAGGGGTCTAATTGTGATTAGGAGATCAAATTTATGCTCGAAAATGAAACTGCCCGGAACTTTTTAAACTAACGCCAAATTGAATTTCCCATCATTCTAAATCCAACGACGTTCGTTTCACCTCAATCTGAAACCAGATTCTCAAGTTATCATTTGTTGACTATTTTCTCAAACAGGGAAAAAAATGACAAATTTGGGCAGTTTTTGGGTTTTTTAATGGGCCAGTGGAAAGCTGCCCCTTGGCCTCACCAGAGTGGTCGAATTTCACACTATTTTTATTGGTTATTGGTGTATTTCTATGGTCCAGTAACTAGGAGCCACATGGGCCAATGGGTGGCTACCATGTGGCCTCCTAACAGTGGTAAAAATGTATGGTAATGGGCCAAGTTACCCCATAGGGATCAAACTCAACACCTCCCACCAAGCAGCAAAGAGCCTTACCACTAAGACGCACATTTTTTCTTATTAACAATAACAAAAAACCATTTAAATATTATATCGGCGCTATATGAGGAAAGGGGCTAGGGCTAAGCCCTAGCCCCCAAACACACCCCACACTACATGACCATGGACGAGGAGAGCCAAGTGATAGGGCTCAACCCTGGCCTGAGGTCTCGGCGCCCACAACATTACAACCCACCAGACTATAACTCGAAGTCAATGCAGAGGAGCGGAGGTGTTAAGGGCCTAGCCAGAGTCACATAACCACCACAGGTGACCACAATGCAAAGGCCGCAGGTGCTAACAGGAGGGTGCCAAGGCATGGCCCCAGCCCCAGTCCTTTTGGCCTTGATACAACCATAGGCGCAGAAGGTAAAAGGGATTAGCAGAGGTGCTAAGATGTGGGGGCCATCCCCAGGTCTGGTGGACTTTGTATGACCATGCATTAGAGGAAAAAGGGCCCGACGAATAGGGAAGACATTAAGGCCCAGCACTAGGACCCATGGTGCCCATGTAACCAATCTTCCAAGTGTTAAGGAGTTAACCGGTGGGGGTGGGCATTAAGGCCTAGCCCTCGACCTTATGTGCCCACACGACCATGTTTTTCGGTCTCTATGCATTAGAAGCTCAATTAATGATACGACAAAATGAACCCATTGAGGGTAGAATTATTTCTCCGTCAGTGATTTTTGGGGAGAATTTGTAGGACAATTAGATAGAAGGGTGACTTTGTAGGATGGTTAATAATCAAGCTCATGAGAGAGCTTGGAAGATCATAAATTTTTGATTTTTTATCCAAACTTAGCTCAGAAAGAGGCTACTTTGTAGAAATTTCAGAATAATATGACACTTATTCATAGAGATTATCTTGATTATACACTATTTGCGGAATGCATGCATAATACATAACCTCCTCTACCATTGATCATCAATTTTGCAAAATCAGAAACAATCGCATGCGCACATTGAAACATCAATCACACACATCAACACAATATGTATCGGGGAAAGCATAAAGCTGAAAACCCCCAACTATCTGTATATTATATTGATTGAGAACATGTAACAATACATAGTACAATACTCCTCACAAGTACTCAGTACTATCTCCACTTGTTACACACAAACTAGCTCGGATCTGAATCAATCACTAGCTCAAATCTCCTTCGCTGCTTGCCTGCCTCCACTGCGCAATCCTGCATGAGAATAGAATGAGAATGGCTGATCCAAACTCGTATTTCCCTTGTGTAACACTATGCAATCCTCATTGGCAATCTCAATCTAGTGATTGTGCAAATCACATGCACAACTATAGTCACAACTGACAGCTGTCTTGCCCTTTCACTCATCTCGAACACTTGTCTCCACTGAACTGTCTATGCACTAAGTTAACTGATGTATTCCTCAGTTGATTCATGAGTTAATAATTAGTGAATTAATTAATAACTAATTCAAATCACTCATCACTAGTGTATTTGTTAGTTAGACTAAATACAACTAGTTCAACTAAGTCAAACTGAACACAACTCCATCAACTCCTCAATCAACTCCACCAAACTCAATCACTTGAGTTCTAACTGAAGTCCTTCATGCAATAGCTCCACTAACCCATAAGAAAA
>APFE031335039.1:41388-66953 GCA_000404065.3 Pinus taeda
TTCATTAGTTGTATTATGAGTTAATAACTTGTGAATTAATTAATAACTAATTCACCCAACTCATCTCTAGTCTATTTGCCAGTTAGACTAAATACAACCAGTTTAACAGAGCTAAACTGAACACAACACAATCAACTCCACCAAACTCAACTGATTGAGTTCTAACTGAAGTCATGCATGAAACAACTCAACTAAATCATAAGAAAAGCGTATTTCCTTCTGACAGCTGCATGTGCCACCTCTGTAGCTCAAACTGAAGTGCTCCAAGAGAATAAGATTAAGTTTGTAGTCCAAATATTATTGTGAGATAATAATATTTGACTTTTCTATTTTTGACAGCCAGTCTAAAAATAGACTTGATCACTCACACTGTGATCACTCACACTTTCATAAAAAAAGAGGTCCATCTATTTTTTCCCAACTTGATCAATCATCTATAAACAACAACCTGCAATCCATAGACATGATCCATATGTCTAAAAATAGACTTTGCGCCAAAAATAGCCTGCGGGCCCACTTAGTGAAGGCGACTTCTTTTCACTAAGCTCCATCATCTTGTTGCATTTTCAACATACTTAGGGGTTTTTGGGATGTTATTAATCCATTGGTAACATCTAATCTGTGATTTGAGCACATATGCATAGTCTTTTTCCAGTTTTTAGACAAAAGGTGTATGGATCAGTCAAGGTTTGGAAGCAGTTTTGGGAGGTATTTGGGCATGGAGAAGACCTTGTAGGCATATTCTCACTTCCGGAAGGCTACTACAATAGATGTAACCAGTAGGGTTCAACTCAGGTTCAACTTTTCTTATCATGAGGTTTTGTGTAGGTGCTTCAATTTGGAATTGAAGGGTTCATATGTTGTTTTTTAGCTCATTTTAGTTGAACTATGACATCTTTGTAGGAGATGTTTTGAGTTGTTGTTCTTGTGAGAGTTATTTGTAGGAGAAAATTACATTGCAGGGTTAATAGCCCCATATTTACATGCAACAATTGTTTATGTACTTCATTTCCATATTGAAAATATGATTGGTCTAGTCATGTTAACAGGCCCAGAGACGTAGCCCAAGAGGGGTGAACTCTGTTAACAAACCTTTTGTCTTGATCTTCATTATGCATGCATGGATTATGTGTTGTTATATTCAGTATGTTAAGTTACATATGAAGATTTATCCATGACCTGAAGAGACATTTGAAAACTTGTTGTTTCAAGTCCCATTTTTAACCTTGCAAAGCGTTGACATGGTCCTACGTTTTGTTTTATTTGATTTTGATAAAGAGGAAGAATTCACCTAATCTAATTTCAGATTAGTTTGGTATCAAAGCACCAGTTGACCAAGTTGCAAGATGGGCACCGAAAAAAATCTCCAAGAGTTAGAGGAGTAAAATTTGGTTCTTAAGATGGAGAACATAGAATTGAGAAGGATGTTGGAGATAGCTGAAGAGGAGAAGAGACACATGTGTTTTGTATCGTAGCAAGTTCTTGACTAGCAAGTTACAGAAAGTTCAACTCCTACACCTGCAAGGGAAACCTTCATAATGACGCCAGTGTGTGGTTATGGTTCAAATAGTGGTTTCGGACCATATGTGGAAGATGTTGCATGTGCATTTTGTAAACATCTTCAAGAAGCATACCATATGCCAGTGGATCCGAGTGGATAGCTAGAGTCATCTACAAGTTGGTCATCATCGTCATCATCAAAAGCTGACAAGACAAATGACAAATTTAAGGAGGCAATTAGTATCTCAAGTTCCACTCCTTTCATTTACATGCATAAAAACTCTTTTGTAGCGTTCGAGAAACATTCCAAAAGCATATGTATGAAGTTGCTTTCTAAGATGGGATATGAACGTGGAGGTCTTGGAAAAATTGGTCAAGGTATTACCAATATGATTATGGTTGAGAAAATACCAAAGTACTTGGGATTGGGATATAGATGAAAGGAGTTTGGAGAATGCTCCAAATAGCTTGAGGTACATCAAACATCTAAGCATGAGATGTCACCACCTTGTGGCAACCGTCAAAGCTGAAACTCTAAAGACAGGTATAACTCTCAAGAGTGTTTTTTAGTGCATGGAATTTTGAATACTTGTGGAATCAATACACTTGAACATTTTGTGATGCTATTGACCATTGCGTGGCTATATGTGAGAAACGTATGATAATGGTTTAAAGAATGAAAAAAAAAAATAGGCATCGAGCATAATGACTTTCTTTCGCATGAGAGAACTTATATGTCAGCAAACAAGAAGAAGTTTTCTTGTGATCATTGCAAAGTGCATGGACATGACACCAAACGATGTTGGAAGTTGCATTTTGAACTTCTTTCAAAGAAAGGTAAAGAGAATATTCTTCATAATGCAAGGGAAACAAAAGGCGGAAAAGAGGACTCTCTACAATCCTAAGCGACCTTGAAAACACAGATGGTGCAAGAAGAGAACCCACAAGCCCAGGATAGACAAGATTTGGGCAAACTTATTGTAAATTTGTTTTCTAAAATTTTGTAAATACTTGTTGTGATTACCTATTCAAGTACTTTTGGAAAGTGAACATCATTTTCACTATGTTCAAGAAGTAGAATTTTTCATTGATGTATGTATTGGCTTTTTATAAGTCTGCATGTTAAGGACTTTTGTGAATGTACAAGATTTTCGTTCAAAATTGTCTACAAAAAATTGTCATATGTTCACCGATACAAGTATTTGATTTGAAACTTGTGTGAATTGAATCTTTGTTTTTAAGATTGTATAATATGACTATATTGTAGGCAAGGTCAATCATGTCATGGAAAATTTTGCAACAGTGTACTTCTCATATACAAGCTCAGCTTGAAGACATTAAAGCAAGTTTATTTTGCTTCTAAACTCCTAGATGGGGTCAAGTTTGTCTTCAATAGTTTGAACTTCAAGATGAAGTGTTTTCGGAGCTGTGCAAATATAAGGGTAGAGATAATGTTCAGATTCCTGCAACAATGATAAGAATGATGGTTCAATTCTTAACAAGACAACATGTTTTCATGAGGATGATAAGTGAAGTGCCTTGATTGGAGCTTGAAGGGCACCAATTGAAAATTTTTCATTTTGGATTGAGTTTTTTGGGTATTTTTGAGTTCCAAAATCTTTATATTGACTAGGTAAATAAACTTTTGGAGTCCAAAAGTTCCTAGTGGGGAGGTGTGATCAGGGGATCAAATTTATGCTCATGAAATTGACAAGAACTTCTTGAAACCTGAAACAAATAAAAGTGAATGTCGTTTTGAATCCAAGGACATTTGTTTCACCTCAATCTGACACCAAATTTTCAAGTTATCGTATGCTAACTGTTTTCTCAAACATGCAAAAAAATAGCAAATTTGGGTAGTTTTCGGTTTTTTATGGGCCAGTGGAATGTTTCCACTTGGCCTCACTATAGTGGTCAAATTTCACAGTGTTTTGATTGGTAGTTGGTGTATTATGGTGGTCCAATAAATTTGAGCCACGTGGGCCATTGGGAGGTCAAACATGAGACCTCCCACCAAGCAACAAGGAGCCTTACCACTACAACGCACATTGTTTCTTATTAACTATTGCACAAAACCAATATTTAAATGTTATATCCACGATATATGGGGGAAGGGGCAAGGGCTAAGCCCTAGCCCCTGGCCACACCCCATACCACACAACCATGTTGGAGGAGAACCAAGGGCTAGGGATTAGCCTCAACCCGAGGTCTCGGTGCCCAAAACATTAGAACTCACCGGATTATAACCCAGAACCAATGCGGAGGAGCGGAGGTGTTAAGGGCCTAGCCCCAGTCACATAACCACCGCAGGTGACCACAATGCAGAGGTCACAGGTGATAAGAGGAGGGTTCTAAGGCATGGCCCAAGTCCCAGTCCTTTTGGCCTTTATACGACCATAGGTTCGGAAGGTAAAAGGTCTCTATGGAGGTGCTAAGATGTGGGGGTCAGCCCCATGTTTGATGTACGTTATATGACTGCGCTGCAGAGGTAAAGGGTCTCGTTAGGTAGGGAAGGCATTAAGGCCCAACCCTTGTACCCGTGTCACCCATGTAACCACTCGTCCAAGTGTTAAGTGCTTAACCATCGGTGGTGAGCATTAAGGCCCAACCCTCAGCCTTATGTGCCCACACGACCATGTTCTTTGGTCTCAACGCATTATAAGCTGACCTAATGATTTGAAAAAATGCACCTACATATGGCAAAATTTTCGCTTCGTTTGTGATTTTCGGGGAAGATTGGTAGGAAAGTTATCGAGAAGGGAAAATTGGTAGGATGGTTAACAGTCAAGTTCATGAGAGAGCTTGGAAGCTCATAAATTTTTGATTTTTTATCCAAATTGGGCTTAGAAAGAGGCTACTTAGGGGTTTTGGATGTTCTGAATCCATTGATAACCTCTAATTTCTTATCTGAGCACATCTACATAGTATTTTTGTAGGTTTGACACTAAAGGTGTATGGATCAATCAAGGTTTGGAAGCAGTTTCAGGAGGTATTTGGGCATCGAGAAGATCTTGTATGGGTATTCTCACTTCTATAAGGCTAATGTAGTAGTTGTAACCAGTAGGATTCAAATCAGGTTTAGATTATCTTATCATGAAGTTTTGTTTGTGTGCTTCAATGTGGAATTGAAGGGTTCATATATTGTTTTCCAACTCATTTTAGTTGAAGTATGTCATATTTGTAGGGGATGTTTTGAGTTGCTATTGTTGTGAGACTTATTTTTAGGAGAACATTACCTTGTACAGGTAATAGCCATATATTTTCCTACAACAATTGTTTATGTACTTTATTTTGATACTGGATATATGAGTTGTCTAGCCATGTTGACATGCCTAGAGACGTAATTGAGGAGGGGTGAACTCCGTCAACAAATATTTTGTCTTTCTCTTCATTATGCCTGCATGGATTATGTGTTGTTATATCCATTATGTTAAGTTACATATGAAGATAAATCCATAACCTGAAGAGAATTCGAAAAACCTATTGTTTCAAGACCAATTTTTAACCTTGCAAAGCGTTAACACGGTTCGAAGTTTTGTTTTATTTTATTTTATTTTGGAAAACAGGAAGAAATCACCTAATCCAATTTCATATCAGTTTTCCAGTGATTTCTTATGTAACTTAACATAATGAGCAAAACACACATAGTCCATGAAAATTACACACCTAATCCAATTTCAAATATATTTGTAAAGTGAACATTCATTGTCACTATGTTCAACAAGTGGATGTTTTTCATTGATGTATGTATTAGCTTGTTATAAGTCCATGTGTTCAAGGACTTTTCTGAATGTACAAGATTGTTGTTCAAATTTGTCTACTATTTTTCATATGTTCACTGATACAAGTATTCGATTTGAAACTTGTGTGAATTTAATATTTGTTTTTAAGATGGTATAAGATGACTATGTATTGTAGGCAAGGTCAATCATATCATGGAAAATTTTGTAGCAATGTACTTCTCATGTACAAACTCAGCTTGAAGATGCTAAAGCAAGTTTATTTTTCTTCTAAACTCCTAGATGGGGTCAATTTTATCTTCAACAGTTTAAAATTCAAGACGAAGTGTTTTTGGAGTCATACAAAGATGAAGGTAGAGAGAATATTCAGGTTCCACTCATAGGTATTTTATTCTTGCAATAGTGATAAGAATGACGGCTTAACATAACAATAGGTCTTCATGAGGATGATAAGTGAAGTGCCTTGATTGGGGCTTGAAGGGAACCAATTGAAACTTTTGCAATTTGGAGTTATTTTTTGGGTATTTTTGAGTTCCAAACTCTTTATATAGACAAGGGAAGTAAACTTTTGGAGTCCAAAAGTTCCTAGTGGGGAGGTGTGGTCATGAGATCAAATTTATGTTTGAAAGTGAAAGAGACCAAAACTTGTTGAAGCCAATGCCAAATCAAAATTTCTGTCATTATGAATCCAATGATGTTCATTTCACCTCAATATGTCAATGGATACTTAGTTCATCGTCCGCTGATCGTTTTCTCAAATAGGCAAAAAAATGGCTAATTTGGGTAGTTCTGGTTTTCTTATGGGCCAATGGCAGGCTACCACTTGTCCTCTCCGGATTGGTTCAATTTTTTTGTGTTAAGGTTGGTTGTTGGTGTTTTTATGTGGTCCAATAACTAGGGGGAATGTGGGCCAATGGGTGGCTGCCACGTGGCCTCCAAACAATGGTCTAAAAATTATATATGGGCCAAACTGCCCCACGAGGATCAAACACAAGACCTCGAAGCCAGCGGTCAAGCACCTTACCACTAGGCTGAAAGGTGGTTCTTACAAACCATAGTTGCAAAATTCTATTTAAGTTTTATGCATATGTTAATTGGGGGAATGGGCCAGAGCTCAGCAATAGCCCCCGACCACCCCACACACATGAGACCATGGGCAGGTGAGCCTAGGGCTAGGGCATAGCCCCGACCCAAGGTCTCAAATCCAAAAACATTAGAACCCACCAGACTATAACTCGGAGCTAATGCGGAGGAGAAAACATGTTAAGGGCCTATCCACAGTCACATAACCATCGTAGATGACCACACTGCAAAGGCTACAAGTGCTAACAGGAGGGTGCCAAGGCATGGCCCGAACCCGATCCTTTTAGCCTTGATATAACAACAGGCGCAAAAGGTAAAAGGGCTCAGTAAAGGTGCTAAGATGTGGGGGCAAGGCCCAGGTCCGATGAACCTTATATGACCACGCACGAGAGGTTAAGGGGCTCGATGGGTAGGGCGAGCATTAATTTCCAACCCTCAGCCCCGTGGCGCCCATGTAACCACTCATTCAAGTGTTAAGGGCTTAACCGATGGGGGTTGATGTTAAGGCCCAGCCCTCGGCCTTATGTGCCCACATGACCATGTTTTTCAGTCTCAAGGAATTAGAAGCTAAATTAATTATCCGAAAAAATGCATCTATAGAGGGTGGAATTATTGCCCCGTTAGCGATTTTCGAGGTGGATTTGTAGGACAGTTAGCCAGAAGGGTGGATTTGTAAGATGGTTAACAGTCAAGTTCATGAGATACCTTGGAAGCTCATAACCTTTTGAGTTTTTATCCAAGCTGAGCTCAGAAAGAGGCTACTTAGAGGTTTTTGGATGTTCTGAATCCATTGTTAACCTCTAGTTTCTGATTAGAGAACATCTACAGAGTCTTTTTGTAGGTTTGAGACTAAAGATGTATGGATCAGTCAAGTTTTGGAAGAAATTTTGAGAGGTATTTGGGCATGGAGAAGACATTCTAGGGGTATTCTCACTTCCAGAAGGCTACTACAGTAGATGCAACCAACAGGGTTCAACTTAGGTTCAACTTCTCTTAACATGAAGTTTTGATTATGTGTTTCAATTACGAATTGAAGGGTTCACTTGACGTTTTTAACTCATTTCAATTGAAGTATGTCATTTTTGTAGGGGATGTTTTGAGTTGCTGCAGTTGTGAGAGTTCTTCGTAGGAGAAAATTACTTTGTAGGGATAATAGCCACATATTTACCTGTAGCAAATGTATGAACTTCATTTTGATACTAAATATATGAGTGGTCTAGTCATGTTGATAGGCCCGGAGATGTAACCCAGGAGGGGTGAACTACGTCAACAAACGTTTTGTATTGCTCTTCATTATGCCTTCATGGATTATGTGTGTTATTTTCATTATGTTCAGTTACATATGAAAACTAATTCATGATTGAAGAGATGTTGAACAACCTGTGGTTTCAAGACCCATTTTTAATATTGCAAATCGTTGACAAGGTCTTGAGTTTTTGTTTATTTGATTTTGGAAAATAGGAAGAAATAGCCTAATCCAATTTCAGATCAGTTTGGTATCAGAGAATTAGGTGACAGACCCGGATTAGAGTGTCCAAAATTTTAAGCTCAAAATTTTAGGATTAGAGATCCTGATCCGTGTCAACGATACTAAGATTTTGTTTATTTGATTTTGGAAAAGAGGAAGAAATCATCTAATCCAATTTCAGTTTGGTATCTTTGATCACCTAATCACCTAAAGAAAATTTTTGGATTTCGTTGACCCATGAAAGGATTTGGAATTAGGTGATTTCTTAGATCCTGGATTCTCTTGACCGACGATTTCTGGAGCATTGACATGGTTCTAAGTTTTTTTTATTTGATTTTGGAAAAGAGGAAGAAATCACCTAATCCAATTTTAGATGAGTTTAGTATCAAAGAATTAGGTGATAGGCCTTGATTAGAGTGTTCCAAATTTTAATCTCAAAATTAGGACATGTGGCAACCCTAATGCAGACCCAATGCAGAGGAGCGAAGGTATTAATGGCCTAGCCCTGGTCACATAACCACCGCAGGTGACCACAACGTAGAGGCTACAGGTGCTAATAGGAGGGTGCCAAGGCATGGCCCTAACCCTGGTCCTTTTGACCTTGATACAACCACATGCACGAAAGGTAAAAGGGCTCGACGAAGGTGCTATGATGTGGGGGCCAGCCCCAAGTTTGATGGACCTTATATGACCGCGCACCAGAGGTAAAGGGGCTTGGTGGGTAGGGTGGGTGTTAAGGCCCAACCCTCGGATCCATGACTCTCATGTAACCACTCATCCAAATGTTAAGGTCTTAACCAGCGGGGAGGAGTGTTAAGGCCCAACCCTCAGCCTTATGTACCTACACAACCATCTTTTTCAGTATCAAGGCGTTAGACGCTGAATTAATGATCCGATAAAATGCACCTGAGGAGGGCAGAATTGTCACTACATTAGCAATTTTTGGGGTATATTTGTAGGAAATTTTTCCAGAAGGGAGATTTTGTAGGATGGTTAACAATGAAGTTCATGAGAGAGCTTGGAAGCTCATAAATATTTGAGTTTTTATCCAAATTGAGCTCATAAAGAGGCTACTTAGGGGTTTTTGGATGCTCTTAATCCATTGGTAACCTATAATTTTTAATTTGAGTAGATAGAAATTCTTTTTATAGGTTTGAGAGTAAAGATGTATGGATCAATTAGGGTTTTGAAGCAGTTCTGGGAGGTATTTAGGCATGGAGAAGACCTTGTAGGGGTATTCTCACTTCTAGAAGGCTATTGCACTAACTATAACCAACAAGGTTCAAATCACGCTCAACTTCTCGTAACATCAAGTTTTGATTATGTACTTCAATGTGGAATTGAAGGGTGCACATGGTGTTTTTTAACTCACTTCAGTTGAAGTATGTCATTTTTGTAGGAGATGTTTTGAGTTGTTGTTGTGAGAGTTCTTTGTAGGAAAACATTACCTTGTAGGGGTAATAGCCACATATTTACCTGTAGCAAATGTTTATGTACCTCATTTAGATATTGAATATATGAGTGGTATAGTCATGTGCACAAGCCGAGAGATGTAACCCATGAGGGGTTAACTCCGTCAATAAACCTTTGGTCTTGCTCTTCATTATGCCTTCATGGATTATGTGTGTTATGTTCAATATCTTCAGTTACATATGAAAACTAATTCATGATTGAAGAGACATTAAACAACCTGTTACTTCAAGACCCATTTTTAATCTTACAAAGCATTGACATGGTCCTAAGTTTTTTTTATTTGATTTTGGAAAAGAGGAAGAAATCACCTAATCCAATTTCATATCAGTTTGGTATAATGTAAAATTTTGCAGCATTGTACTTCTCATGTACAAGATCAGATTTAAGACGTTAAAGTAAGTTTATTTTGCTTCTAAACTCCTAGATGGGGTCAAGTTTGTTTTCAACAGTTTAAACTTCAAGATGAAGTGTTTTTGGAGCCGTGCAAAGATGAGGGTAGAAAGAATGTTCAGATTCCACACATCAATATTTGGTTCCTGGAACAACGATAAGAATGATGGCTCAGTTCTTAGTAGGAAAATGGGTCTTCAGGAGGATGATAAGTGATGTGCCTTGATTGGGGCTTGAGGGGAACCAATTGAAAATTTTGCAATTTGAAGTGAGTTTTTGGGTAAGTTTGAGTTCCAACCTCTTTATATTGACTAGGGAAGTAAACTTTTGGAGTCCAAAAGTTCCTAATGGGGAGGTGTGATCATGTGACCAATTTTAAGCTAAAAAATGAAAGTTTTCATAAATTCTTGAAACTTGTGCCAAATCAAAGATCTCACCGATCTAAATCCATCGCAACATGAATCACTCAAAACCGATATCGTACTCTATTGATATCGCGTTCTGATCATTTTCCAAAACATGGAAAAATTTTGCAAGTACGCAAACTGGATATGGTGACTGGACATGTTGACTAGGTTTCTCAGACCAATGGCAAGTTTCCATTTGTCCTCTCTAGATTGGTTCGAATCTTATTTTTTATCGTTGGTTTTTGGTGTTTTTATGTGCTCCAATAATTGGAAGCCGCATGGGCCAATGGGTGGCTGCCATGTGGCTTCCCATTAGTAGTCTAAAAATTTTGTATCGGCTAAACTTCCCCTCAGGGTTCAAACACGAGACCTCCAAGATAGCAGTCAAGTGCCTTACCACTAGGGCACATGGTCACTTGATCAGGATTAGAGATCTTGATCTAGGTCTTAGACAATCATCGGTAACATAACCATCGTAGGTGACCACGACGCAGATGTCGCAAGCGCTAATAGGAGGGTTCCAAGGCATGGCCCCAGCCCCAGTTCTTTTGGCCTTGATACGACCACATCCGTGGAAGGTAAAAGGGCTTGGTAGATGTGTTAGGGTGGGGGCCAACCCTAGGTATGATGAACCTTATATGATCGCGCACCAAAGTTATAAGGGCTCCACGGGTAGGGCAGGCGTTAACACCGAACCCTCGGACCCGTGGCGCCCATGTAACCACTCGTCTAGGTGTTAAGGGCTTAACCAATTGCGGCATGCGTTAAGGCCTAGAAATCGTCCTTATGTGCCCACACGACCATTTTTTTCGATCTTAAGGTGTTAGAGGCTAAATTAATGATCCGAATAAATGCACCTATGGAGGGCGGAATTGTCACTCCATCAGTGATTTTTGGCGTGGATTTGTAGGACAGTTAGCTGGAAGGGCGAATTTGTAGGATGGTTAACAGTCAAGTTCATGAGAGAGCTTGGAAGTTCATAAATTTTGAGTTTTTATCCAAATTGAGCTCAAAAAGAGGCTACTTAGGGGCTTTTCGATGCTTTGAATCCATTGGTAACCTCAATTTTTTTATTCTAGCACATATACAATGTTTTTTTGCAGGTATGAGACTAAAGGTGTATGGATCAGTCAGGATTTGGAAGTAGTTCTGGGAGGTATTTGGGCATGGAGAAGACCTTGTACAGGTATTCTCACTTCTAGAAGGCTACTACAATAGTTGTAACCAGAAGGATTTAACACAGATTCAACTTCTCTTAACATGAAGTTTTGATTATATGCTTCAAAGTGGAATTGAAGGGTTCACATGATGTTTTTAACTCATTTCAGTTGAAGTATGTCATCTTTGTAGGATATGTTTTGAGTTTTTGTTGTTGTGAGAGTTCTTTGTAGGAGAACATTACCTTGTAGGGCTAATAGCCACATACTTACTTGCGGAAAATGTTAATGTACTTCATTTTGATACGGAATATATGAGTGGTCTAGTCATGTTGATATGCCCGGAGATCTAACCTAGGAGGGGTGAACTCCGTCAACAAATATTTTGTCTTGTTCTTCATTATGCCTTCATGGATTATGTGTGTCATGTTCATTATGTTCAGTTACACATGAAACTAATTCATGATTGAAGAGACATTGAACAACTTGTTGTTTCAAGACCCATTTTTAATCTTGCAAAGCGTTGACATGGTCCTATGTTTTTGCTTATTTAATTTTGGAAAAGAGGAAGAAATCACCTAATAAAATTTTAGGCCAGTTTGGTATCAGAGCACCAGTTGACCAAGTTGCAAGATGGGCAGCAAAAAGAATCTCCAAGAGCTAGAGGAACAGAATTTGGTGCTTCAGATTGAGAACATAGAATTGAGAAGGATGTTGGAGATAGCTAAAGACGACAAGAGACACATGGATTTTGTATTGTAGAAAGTTCTTGATGAGCAAGTTGTAGAAAGTTCAACTCCTGCATCAGTAAGGGAAACCTACAGAATGAGGCTAGGATGTGGTTATGGTTCAAATAGTGGTTTTGGAGCACATGTGGAAGATGTTGCATGTGCATTTTGCAAACATCTTTAAGAAGCACACCATATGCTAGTGGGTAACAGTGGATGGATAGAGTCATCTACATGTTTGCCATCATCATCATCATCAAAAGCTAACAAGATGAATGACAAATTTAAGGAGGCAATTAGTATCGCAAGTTCCACTCCTTCTGTTTTCATGCATAACAACTCTTTTTTAGCATTTGAGCAACATACCAAGGGCATAGGTATTAATTTTCTTTCCAAGATGGGATATGAAGGTGAAGGTATTGGCAAAAATGGTCAAGGTATTACCAATCTGATTATGGTTGAGGAAAGGACAAAGTACGAGGGATTAAGATATAGTGGACAAAAGTTTTGAGAATGCTCCAAATAGATTGAGGTACATCAAACATCCATGCATGAGATGTCACCACATTATGAAAACCGTCGAATATGCAACTCTAAAGACATGTATAACTCTCAAGAGTGTTTTCCAGTGGATGGAAATTTTGGAATACTTGTGGAATCAGTAACCTTGTTTATTTTGTGATGCTTCTAAACATTGTGTGGATGTATGTGAGCAACGTATGATGATGGTTAAATGAATGAACCAAATTTTAGGCATCAAGCATAATGACTTTCTTTCGATGAAAGAATTTCTGTCACCAAATAAGAAGAAGTTTTTTTGTGTTCACTGCAAAGTTCATGGACATGACACTGAACGCTGGTGGAAGTTGCATCAAGAACTTTGTTCAAAAAAAGGTAAAGTGATTATGCTGCATAATGCAAGGGAAATAAAAGGTGGCAAAGAGGACTCTCCACATTCCTAAGCGACCTTCAAGACAAGATGGTGCAAGAAGAGAATCCACAAGCCTAGGAGAGGAAAAGTTTGGGTACAGTTATTGTAAATTTGTTTTGTAAAATTTTGTAAATACTTGTTGTCATTACCTGTTTAGGTACATTTTTTAAAGTGAACAATCATTGTCACTATGTTCAACAAGTAGATGTTTTTCATTGATGTGTGTATTGGATTATTATAAGTCCACATGTTCAAGGACTTTTGTGAATGTACAAGATTGTTGTTCAAAGTTGTCTACTAGTTGTCATATGTTCACTGATACAAGTATTCAATTTAACACTTGTGTGAAAGTACTCTTTTTTATTAAGATTGTATAAGATGACTATATATTGAAGGCAAGTTCAATCATATCATGGAAAAAATTTCACTGGTGTACTTCTCATGTACAAGCTCATCTTGAAGACATTAAAGAAAATTTATTTTGCTTCTGAACTCCTAGATGGGTTCAAGTTTGTCTTCAACAGTTTAAACTTCAAGATGAAGTGTTTTTGGAGCCATGAAAATATGAGGGTAGAGAGAATGTTCATATTCCACTCATCAATTTTTGGTTCGTGTAGCAACGATAAGAATGATGGCTCAATTATTAACAGGACAGTAAGTCTTCATGAGGATGATAATTAAAGTGCCTTGATTGGGGCTTGAAGTGTGCCAATTGAAAAAAATGCAATTTGGAGTGAATTTTTGGGTATTTTTGAGTTCCAACCTCTTTATATTGAGTAGGGAAGTAAAATTTTGAAGTCAAAAAGTTCCTAGTGGGGAGGTGTGATCAGGTGATCAATTTCAAGCTCAAAAATGAAAGTTTTCAAAACTTCTATAAATTAATGCCAAATCAAAGAGTTCCCCAATTGAAATCCAATGCAAATTGAATCGCTCAAAAGTGATTTCATATGCTCTCAATATCGCATTCTTATCCTTTTCCCAAATAGGAAAAAATTTTGCAAGTACACTAAATGTGCAGTTCGTACGCTTACTAGGCAGGTTGATTGGACAAGTTGACTGGGTTTCACAGACCAATGGCAGGTTGTCACTTTTCCTCTTTGGATTGGTTTGAAATTGTTATGTTATGGTTGGTTGTTTGTATTTTTATGTGGTCTAATAAGTGGGAGCCATTGGGCCCAATGGGTGGCTACCACCTGGCCTCCCAACAGTGGTCTAAAAATTATGTATGGGCCAAAATACCCCATAGGGATCGAACATGAGACCGCCAAGCTAGTAGTGAAGCGCCTTACTACTAGGGCACATGGGGGTTCTCACAAATCATAGTGGAAAAATTCTATTTAAGTTCTATGCATATGTTAATTGGGGGAAGGGACTAGAGCTAAGCCCTAGATCCCGGCCACCCCACACCCATGAAAGCACAGGTAGGGGAGCCAAGGGCTAGGGCTTAGCCTCGTCTCGATGTCTTGCACCCACAACTTTATAACCCACTGGACTATAACATGGAGCCAGTGTGGAGGGGAGGAGGTGTTAAGGACCTAGCCCCAGTCATATAAACACCATAGATAACCACAACATAGAGGCCGTAGGTGCTAACAGGAAGGTGCGAAGGTATGGCCCTAGCCCCAGTCCTTTTGACCTTGATATGACCACAAGCATCAAAGATAAAAGGGCTCGACGGAGGTGCTAAGATGTGGGGTGAGCCCTAGGTCTGATGGACCTTATATGACTACGCATCAAAGGTAAAGGGGACTGATGGGTAGGGCGGGCATTAATGCCTAGCCCTCGGACCCGTGTCACACATGTAACCATTCGTCTAGGTATTAAGGGCTTAACCAACAAGGGTGAGCGTTAAGGCCCATGCCTCGGCCTTATGTGCCCACACGACCGTGTTTTTCGGTCTTAGGGCGTTAGAGGATGAATTAATGATCCGAAAAAATGCACCTATGGAGGGTAAAATTTTCCATCCATTAGTGATTTTCAGGGTGGATTTGTAGGATGTTTAACAATCAAGTTCATGAGAGAGCTTGGAAGCTCATAACTTTATGAGTTTTTATCCAATTTGAGCTCAAAAAGAGGCTACTTAGGGGTTTTTGGATGTTTTGAATCCATTGGTAGCCTCTAATTTTTTATTTGAGAAATCTACAAAGTTCTTTTGGAGGTTTAAGATTAAAGGTGTATGGATCAGTGAGGGTTTTGAAGTAGTTATGGGAGGTATTTGGACATGGAGAAGACCATGTACGGGTATTCTCACTTCCAGAAGTCTACTATAGTAGTTATAACCATTAGGGTTCATCTCAGGTTAAAATTCTCTTAATATAATTTTTTTATTATGTGCTTCAATGTGGAATTGAAGGGTTCACATGATGTTTTTACCTCATTTTAGTTGAAGTATGTCATCTTTGTAGGAGATGTTTTGAGTTGACGCTATTGTGAGAGTTATTTGTAGGAGAAAATTACCTTGTAGGGGTAATAGCCACATATTTACCTGCAACAAATGTTTATGTACGATAATGAATATATGAGTGGTCTAGTCATGTTGACAGGCCCGAAGATGTAACCCAAGAGGGGTGAAATCTTTCAACAAACCTTTTGTCTTGCTATTCATTATGCCTTCATGGATTATGTGTGTTATGTTAATTATGTCTAGTTACATATCAAATCTAATTCATGATTGAAGAGACATTGAACAACCTGTTATTTCAAGACCTATTTTTGACACGGTCCTAAATTTTTGTTTATTTTATTTTGGAAAAGAGGAAGAAATCACCTAATCTAATTTTAGATTAGTTTGGTGGTAGGGGGGTTATACTAATCATGAGGGTTATACTAATCAATATGGTTATGCTTATCACGAAGGTTATACTAATTAGGAGGGTTACAATCAATATGGTTATACTAATCAGGAGGGTTATATTGATGTTTGGATTAACAGGAGGGTGCTCAAAAGATCAAATTTACACTTGAAAATGAAAGTTCTTAGAACTTCTTGAAACTGGTACCAAATCAAATTGCCTATCATTTGAATCCAACAACATTCGTTACACCTAACTCCAAAACCAGATGCTCAAGTTATCATCTGCTAACCGTTTTCTCAAACAAGGAAAAAAAGGGCAAATTTGGGTAGTTTTGGGTTTTTTATGGGCCAGTGGGAGGCTTCCACTTGGCCTCACTGGAGTGGTCTAATTTCATAGTGTTTTTATTGGTCGTTACAGTATTTTGGTGGTCCAGTAACTAGGAGCCACATGGGCCAATGGGAGGTTGCCACGTGGCCTCCCAATAGTGGTAAAAAATTATGGTTATTGGCTAAGCTACCCCACAGGGATAAAAAAACAACACCTCCCACCAAGTACCAAGGAGCCTTACCACTAAGGCACACATTGTTTCTTATTAACTATAACAAAAAACACATATTTAAATGTTATATCAACGTTATATGGGGGAAGGGGCTAGGGTTAAGCCCTAGCCCCCGTCCACACCCCACACCACATAACCATGGCGAAGGAGAGCCAAGGGCTAGGGCTTATCCCTGGACCAATGTCTCGACGCCCACAATATTACAACCCACCAGAATATAACCCAGAGCCAATGTGGAGGAGCAGACATGTTAAGGGCCTAGTCCCAGTCATATAAACACCGCAAGTGACCATAACGTAGAGGTTGCAGTCGCTAACAAGAGGGTGCCAATCCATGGCACTAGCCTCGGTCATTTTGGACTTGATACGGCCAAAAGCGTGGAAGGTAAAACGGCTCAGTGCAGGTGCTAAGATGTTATGGCTAGCCCTAGGTCCGATGGACCAAATGTGATCGACACTCATGATTTGGGAACTTTGGCAGATAGGGCGGGCATTAAGGCCCAACCCTTCTACCCATGGCGCCCATGTAACAACTCATCTAGGTGTTAAGGGATTAACCAGTAGGAGAGAGCGTTAAGGCCCCACCCTCAGCCTTATGTGCCCACACGACCATGTTTTTTGGTCTCAAGGCATTAGAGGTTGAATTAATGATCTAAAAAATGCACCTACAGAGAGTGAAATTATCACTCCGTTAGTGATTTTCGGCGCATATTTTTAGGAAAGTTAACCAGAAGGGAGAATTTGTAGGATGGTTAACAGTCGAGTTTATGAGAGAGCTTGGTAGCTCATAACCTTTTGAGTTTTTATTCCAATTGAGCTCAGAAAGGGGCCACTTAGGGGTTTTTGGATGTTTTGAATCCATTGGTAACCTATAATTTCTGATTTGAGCACGTATACAAAGTATTTTTGTAGGTTTGAGACTAAAGGTGTATGGATCAATCAGGGTTTGGAAGCGGTACTGGGAGGTATTTGGGCATGGAGAAGACCTTATAGGGCTATTCTCACTTCCAGAAGGCTATTGTAGCAACTATAACCAATAGGGTTTATCTCAGGTTCAACTTCTCTTAACATGAAGTTTTGATTATGTGCTTCAATTTGGAATTGAAGGGTTCACATGATGTTCTTAACTCATTTCATCTGAAGTATGTCATATTTATAGGAGATGTTTTGAGTTGCTTCTATTGTGAGAGTTCTTTTTAGGAGAACATTACCTTCTATGGGTAATTTTCATGTATTTACTCGTAACAAATGTTTATGTAATTCATTTTGATGCTGAATATATGAGTGGTCTATTCATGTTGACAGACCCATAGATGTAGCCCAAGAGGGGTGAACTTTATCAATAAACCTTTGTCTTGCTCTTCATTATGCCTTCATAGATTATGTGTGTTATGTTCATTATGTTCTGTTACATATTAAGACTAATTCATGGTTGAAGAGACATTGAATAAACCTTTTGTTTCAAGACCCCTTTTTAACCTTGAAAAGCATTGACACGGTCCTGAAGTTTGTTTATTTGATCTTGGAAAACGGGAAGAAATCACTTAATGCAATTTCAAATCAGTTTGGTATGAGAGCACCAATTCACGAAGTTGCAAGATGGGTAGCAAAAGGAATCTCTGCGAGCTAGAGGAGCAAATTTTGGCTCTTTGGATGGAGAACATAGAATTGAGAAGGATGTTGGAGATAACTGAAGAAGAGAAGAGACACATGCACTTCGTATTGCAATAAGTTCTTGATGAGAAAGTTGTAGAAATTTCAACTCCTGCACCAGTAAGGGAAACCTCCAGAATGAGGCAAGTGTGTGGTCATGGTTCAAATAGTGGTTTTAGACCATATGTGGAAGATGTTGCACGTACATTTTGCAAACATCTTCAAGATGCACACCATATTCCAGTGGATAAGAGTGGATGGATATAGTCATATACAAGTTAGTCATCATTGTAATCATACAAAGATGACAAAATGAATGACAAATTGTTATGGATCTAATATGAAAATATATGAGAATACAAATATACCCAAGAAATAACAAGATCTGAATATAGATAAAAATGCTTCACTTTGTTAATCAAAACCCTTAAGGTAGGGAAGCACCATACAATCACTCCTTAAGGAAGGATAATACTCCACAAGCCATATGCTTATCCATACAATAATCCTTGACATCCCTCAATGGGGATTCTCTAGCCTCTATATAGGCCTCATACATATAGTACCATGGGTCATTACCATGGTTCCCTCAATACCATCTATCTAATACAATGGGCTTATTACATTATTGCTAACTACTTGTGGTCCCTTACATGATATAGGTTAACCACTTTATTTATTAATATGGCCCATCCCATTATTACATTATTCCCTTAGGTACCTCCCTCTGTACCCCATACTATCCCTCCTAGGTATATTACATTCCACCCCCCTTAAACATGTTTCATCCCCGAAACATAAGAAGAACACAAATAATAAGATATACTCAAAAGAATAGTCCACTGGTACCATGCACGTGCATCTAGCCATCCCAGAGAAAGGTAAACCCTTGATCTAGCCGGTGTCTCGCTTGCTTGAGATGGAAGTTGACTCTGGCGGCTCTTTTGTGTTGATGTGTAGTAGGTGGATCGTCTCCCCTCTCTATCTATCATGTGGGGGTTGTTGTCCTTGTGGCTAATTCATTGCCATCTTGTTGGTTGTTTTCTTGTGGGGTGATGTGGGTGGTGATATGTTGAAGTATTAACCAATGGTGTATCTTTCTTTAGTTCACCACCTAATGGAGCTTGATTGGTATCTGGTACCTGTTGTGGTTCTTGTTGTTGTTTCTTATAATCCAATATTACTTCAACCATTGAGTCCTCATCTGATGTATTAGTACCTGTAACATTTTCTGCTTCAGCCTCCTTGACATTACCTGCTTTTCTAGTACCTGATTTGATGTTTGTATTTGATTGTCAACCATCAAAGGCTCATCATCTGATGTGTCAGTGCCATTAGAGCTTTGTGCTTCTGCCTCCATAGTTTTTGCTTGGGTCTTAATGGAAATATCCTGTAATGTAATTTTCTTCTTTTTATACCAGAACTTCATGAATTTCTTTTGCACATTAATATTGATAGTACCCACAAATTCCATCTAAGGATATCCCAAAACAACATCCATGTTATCCATATCTAAAGTATAAAAATCACAATGCAACACATACTTATCCATAGAAATCTTCAAATCTTTATAAACTTGAACATCCTCATTATCAACTTGTGTGTTTTCAATGTGTTTTGCTGGAACTTGCAATTTTTTTGCCAAATTAACATTGATAAAATTATGCTTATAGCTAGGATTTATAGACACAATGATCTTAACCTTCTGAATCAATCCATGAACCTGTAATAAGGAGATACCAACAAAAAATAACCCTTTAGGTTTCTTGGTTTCCTTCTTTCTTGTAAAAATAAAATCTTTGCTAGGTTTTGTGGTTTCCTCCTTTCTAGTATGAGACCATTTGTCCAAAAGTAGTTCTTCAATTTTGTCAACATGACATAACTTTAGAATCTCACTGTCAAGTGATTTCACCATATAGCAGCCTCGTTTTTCAAATAATAGCCTATTTTTTCCTTCCAACACCCTGGGAGGTCAAACTTATGATATGCTATAAAAATTTCAATAGAAGACCAATCATTTTTTCCTGTAAAAAACTTACTATTATAAGCCATGAAGAGGGTTTTGAAAACAAATTGCTTACTTGGCGAAAATTTGAAATGGCCACAATTCGGTCAATATTGCTCAGAATCCCTATTATGACCTACTTTCTGAAGTGGAACAACCATTCTGCTTCTTCCCATGTGATAGAAATCCCAATCTAGGCACTGGAATTTCATATTTGTGCTGCAACTTTCCCGTCGTCACAAAAATTTCTGGAAAAAAGAGCTAATTTTAAATCAGCGAGATCTCCCTCATCAGGACTCTGATTCGGCTGATTTTTTTTTTGAAATTGGGAATTTTTGCAAAGAACCTAGATTTGCAATTAGATTCTGCAAATGTTGCCCTAGAACGTACAAATTTGATCTACAAACTCGCCACCACGAAAAATTTCTACAACACAACTAATTTTTAAATCAACAATATCTCCCTCATCTGGATTTCAATTCAGCCGATTTTTTTTCAAGTTGGGTATTTTTTCGCAAAGAACCTATATCTACAATTAGATTCTGTAAATGTTTCACCAGAATGGACAGATCTGATCTGCAAACTTGCCGCTCTGAAAAATGTTTGCAACGCAACTGATTTTTAAATCAACGATATCTCCCTCATCTGAATTCTGATTCGGCGATTTTTTTTTTTTTTTTTTTTAAATTGGGTATTTTTTCACAGGGAACCTAGATCTGCAATTAGATTATGCCAATTTTTCACCAGAAGGTATAGATCTAATCTGCAAACTCGTCGCCCCAAAAGTTCCTGCAAAAAATAAAAATAAAACTTATGCTTTGCCCAAGAAAGTGCTTTGATACCACTTGTTATGGATCTAATCTGAAAATATATGAGAATACAAATATACCCAAGAAATAACAAGATTTGAATATAGATAGAAATGCTTCACTTTATTAATCAAAACCCTTAAGGTAGGGCAACACCATACAATCACTCCTTAAGGAAGGAGAATACTCCACAAACCATACGCTTGTCCATACAATAATCCTTGGCATCCCTCAATGGGGAGTCTCTAGTCTCTATATAGGCCTCATACATACAATACCATGGGTCATTACCATGGTTCCCTCAATACCATCTATCTAATACAATGGGCTTATTACATTATTGCTAACTACTTGTGGTCCCTTATATGATACGGGTTAACCACTTTATTTATTATTATGGCCCATCCCATTATTACATTATTCCCTTGGGTACCTCCCTCTATACCCCATACTATCCCTCCTAGGTATAAAACACAAATTTAAGGAGGCAATTAGTATTTCAAGTTCCACTCCTTCTGTTTTCATGCATAACAAATCTTTTGCAGCATTCGAGAAACATACCAAGGGCATAGGTATAAGTTTCTTTCCAAGATGGTATATAAAAGTGGAAGTCTTGGAAAAAATGGTCAAGGTATTACCAATCCAATTATGGTTGAGGAAAGACTAAAATACTTGGGATTTGGACATGGTCGAAGGGAGTTTGGAGAATGCTCCAAAAGGCTTGAGGCACATCAACCCGTTGAAGAAGAAATGTCACCACCTTGTCAAAGTTGCAGCTCTAGAGACATTTATAACTTTTAAGATTACCCTTGTACATTTTGTGGTGCTTTTGACCATTCCATGGCTTTATGTGAGTAAGGTATGTTAATGGTTAAACAAATGAACCAAAATTTGGGCATCAAACTTAATGACTTTCTTTCGCATGAGAGAAATTCTATGTCAACAAACAAGAAGAAGTTTTTATGTGCTTATTGAAAAGTGAATGGACATGACATTGAACGATCTTGGAAGTTGCAAGAAGAACTTCGTTCAAAGAAAGGTAAAGAGATTATGCTGCATAATGCAATTGGAAAAAAAGTATCAAAGAGGACTCTCCACAATCCTAAGAGACCTTCAAAATAATATGGTGCATGAAGAGAACCCAGAAGCCTAGGAGAGGCAAAATTTGGGTACACTTATTGTAAATTGTTTTGTAAAATTTTGCAATTACTTCTTGTCGTTACTTGTTTAGGTACTTTTGTAAAGTGAACATTCATCATCACTATGTTTGTTAGGGTCCCACCCTAAACCCCTTATTTATGTAGTGGGATCATGTCATAATAAAGAGTCAATAAAGCCCATATTAGTAATTGTAAGTAGTTAACCCGCTATTTATTACGGGACCACAGTTAGTTGCAAATGGGCCTAGTATTAGGTAGATGGTATTAATAAAACCCATGGTATTGATCCATGGTATTACATGTATGATTCATATATAAAGGATAGAGACTCCCTGTGAGCAGCATCGTGTGTCTTATTTTTGAATCGAGCTCTGCTCTATTGGAGGTTGCCCCCTCGAAGAGGCCAGTGAGCATTACTTCTGATATAATAAAGTATTTGCTGTTGACACTCACTATTTTATGTTCTGGGTATTTTTCTTCGCATATTCTGTATTTGGGTATCTTTTGCAGGTTAAAAGCATAACAAGTGGTATCAGAGCTCTTTCCAGGGCCGGTGGGATCTCCATTTCTTAGCAAAAAAAAAAATTGGCTAGAGACGTGTTCCGGTGTCTTTAAACCACGGGATCTGTCGTTGAGCGCATAAACCTGCAGATTTGGGGAGGCATGCACGCAGGAAATACAAGAGGTGGTCATGATTGTTAGACTCCCTTGTAACCCCTATGGGTACCCCTTCGAGTGGTAGCGCATTAGACAGAACCACGTACGGACTGTCTTCCACGTACCTTCTGGGTATATTGGAAGCCCCCTAGCTCCTCTGGAACCTAGCCATAGATAAACTGCCGGCCATCTTGCTGCTACAGTACACTGAGAACAGCACTCAGAGAGATTACTCGCCCGTACGATAGGGTAGTCGGGTTGTACGGCTAAGGGTACGGTTGATCCTCCTTAGTTAGAGCCCTGAAACATTGGGCCGAGTACTACTGTTAGACCCATATGTATATTGCGATCTGTAGCACCTGACACTCCTTGAGACCATAGCTCCCTTTATCTTGGGATCACGCATCATCTCGGCCAGATCCGCTTGCGCAAAAGGGTGCAGCAACAGCAGACATCAGTCCAATCTATTAGATCTATCAGATCCGTAGCAACAATCTATTCCGCCATTCAGATCTCTCAAATCCACCTGATCTGAGTAGTTGTGTGGGGTTCCTATACCAGAGCATGATTTTCACAGGACTTTTGATAGCATTAACAATTTTGAGGATTCAACGACTGTAGTATTCCTAAGGAAGGAGTAAAACTTCGTTAGGAGTTTTCTGAAAAAAAAAATAAAAATAAAAATAAAAATAAAATAAAATAAAATAAATAAATAAATAAATTCCGGGGCGCTTATTGGTAATCTAGCCCATCAGAATCAGGACGACGAGTTGAGCACAGTGGTACCATTCAATTCTTAGTGAAAAAAATTTTGGCGGTCCCAAATTTTAAGAAGCATAAAGTCGGTGCATGGTAGCCAATAGATCCCAAGCGATGGCCAATGAGAGGATGGACAAACTTGAACAAATCTTGAAATCCATGCAATTTCAGCTTGAGAACCTATCAATATTAGTCCTGGACGCAATTCAGAAGGGCAAGGAGGTAGCCCATGAGGAAGAGAATATTGGAAATGGACACAATGAGGGTGAGTCTAGTCATTCTCCTCGCCTCTGGGGCCCCCAAAAACAACAATCTCGTCCGAGACCTCCCAAATTGGATATGCATAAATTTGATGGTTCTCACCCAGCGGCATGGATAGCACAAATGGAGCAGTATTTTAGTTTGAATAACATCCTAGATGATGAGACTCAGCTCATGGTGGGGAGCATGTACTTGGATAATGAAAGGTGGCAATGGTGGGAATGGCATCAACGTTGCAATACAGCTTTTAGGACTTGGGACAAATTCAAAAAAGCTCTTACAGACCGCTTTGACTAGGACTCTGCTTTTTTGGGTCGTCTTACTAAGCTCCGACATACGGGCACAATGGATGAATATATTACAGCCTTTGAAGCCGTAGCCTTTCGCACTAGGGGTCTCTCAGATGTGTTCTACACGGAACGTTTTATCAGCGGTCTTAAAGAGGCCATAAAAGCCGACGTCCAATTGCACCACCCTCTCACATGGCTTGAGGCGTGCAAGGTAGCTCGTGACGTGGAACGTGCGTTAGCAGCCCTGGCCACCCGCCCAAATTTCACCGCCAAGGGTCGCACATCACAAGCTCACAGCACCACTCAAACACTTAAGGTTCAAAAGGTGTCACCAGTAGAAATGGCCGAAAGAAGAAAGCAGGGATTATGTTACTACTGTGATGAAAAATACTCCCCAAGTCACAAATGCAAGGAGCCCAAATTTTTTCAAATTGATGCCACTGATTACAGCTCATCGGAGGAAGATCCACCACTTGAGGAACTTGAGGTAGTAGAAGAAGATAACCAAAAGGACAATGTCCCTGACGAACCAGTTATTTCATTGCATGCTCTGGCAGGGATTTCTTCACCTCAAACTCTCAAAATCAGAGGTTTTATTAAACATCGCCCAGTAGTAGTCCTGATTGATAGTGGAAGTACACATAATTTCATCCATCAAAAAGTCGCAGAAGCAGTGCATTGTTTTGTATGGGTAGTTTCTAACTTCCAAGTCCAAATCGCGGATGGGGGCACAATGAAATGTGAAGGCCGTTGTGAAAATGTCAAACCCCAAATGGGGGATTATCAGTTGAAGACCCACATGTTTGCAATACACATGGGTGGGTGTGACATTGTCCTAGGGGCTGAATGGCTTCGCACTCTGGGGCCAATCACAATGGATTTCCAGGAGTTATATACGAGTTTTAAGAAAAACAACTCCACACATACCCTCCGTGGACTCTAGGCGGGAGCCCCCTCTATCATCAGCTCACATAGGATGGAAAAATTGCTAAAAAAGGGACATCATGGAGTTATAGCTCAATTTAATGCCATCCAGGGAGTCGAAACTAAGTCTCTGCCAATTCACCCGGAGATGCAACAGATTTTAAATAACCATCTGCCGGTCTTTGACAAGCCTCATGAGCTTCCACCTTCGAGAGGGGAACATGATCATAGCATCACCTTGGTTCCTAGGGCCCAACCCCCAAATGTGTGCCCCTACAGATATCCGTTCACCCAAAAGAATGAAATAGAAAAAATAATCAAGGAACTTTTAGAAGCAGGAGTCATACGTCCCAGCATTAGTCCTTATTCATCACCGGTGGTCATGGTACTCAAGAAAGATGGGGAATGGCAGATGTGTCCAGACTTCAGGGCCCTCAATAAGTTGACAGTCAAAGATAAATTTCCCATCCCGGTGGTTGATGATTTTCTCGATGAACTCAATGGGGCTCAATTCTTCTCTAAGCTGGATCTTCGCTCAGGCTACCACCAAATTCGCATGAAGGAAGTCGACATTCCAAAAACCGCTTTCCGAACTCATGAAGGCCATTATGAGTTCTTGGTCATGCCATTCGGTCTTTGTAATGCCCCATCTACTTTTAACAGCCTTATGAACCATCTTCTCAAACCATATCTTAGGAAATTCGTTCTTGTCTTCTTCAATGACATCCTCATCTATAGTTGCACTTGGGCCGCACATCTTCAACATGTAGATCTACTTTTGCAACTGCTCCGCAAGCATCAATTATTTGTTAAGATG